>LAZP02000029.1:46969-77406 GCA_001272575.2 Ophiocordyceps unilateralis | reverse complement strand
TTTTTTTGTTTTTTTTTGGTGGGGGGGGGGGGGGGGGCTTGTATAGTTGATCATTAACGAACAGAAGAAGACAGGTATGTAGCTATCCATGGCACTGCATGATTAGGTTTACGGGCTTATGACCTACTATGCGCTGATTTAACCGCCATCTTGACAGACATGAATTCATTGTCGTGGATAAGAGCAGCCTGCAATAATGCAAAGCGTTATTGGCGACATGTAAAGCGAATCTGTTTCTCTCTGGAATTAAAGTTTGCCGATGCTGCTTCCTCTCGCTCGCCTTTTAGCCGAACCAGCTGCCATGCGAATGCGGTGGAACCTAGGTTTCTACCTAGCCAGATAGTAAACACATAAAAAAAGGTGATCCGTGTAGGTATGTAATACCTATCTATGGACTATGGATGTAGGCATGTAACTTGGTGCAAGATATGCTGGTCCTATTCAACTGCATCGTCTTGTGCACTTCCTCGCTTCGTTCTCCAGAGTTTTCTCCAATGGCTCCACGTTTCCTCTTCCATCAGGATGCTACTACCCTTGCCCGGGCTGCTGCTCGGTCACCCATTTCCGTACCAAGGTGGTATTTTTTCGCCCGCAATCGTGAACTTTCGAGGTGGTTTGTGGACTGGATCGAATGCGGGATAAAGCCAGGCAAAGGAGACTTGGTCACACTGTTGATCTAAGTTGAGCTGCTGATGTATCCACAATCCGCTGGTTCCCGATTATAAGATTTCTGTTGTTTTTCTCGGTCTGGCTGTCACATAGGTAGGTCTATATAAACTCACCTGTCTAGAGGTAGACAGACATCAGGTCTCGTTACGACGCCTTTCATCATGGTCTTGGATTTATTCACAACGTTATACTGACGCATCGCGCTCGACCATCTAGCAGTCATGAAGTCTTGGAGCTGGACCAGTTGGGCCCTCGCGGCATCCTCGTTAACGCTACGATGGCCTAGCCAAAGCCAGGCGGCGCCTCAAGAGAAGGACATACCAACCATACTAACCCCAGCGTCGTACGTTACCCCGGCTGACGAGCCCCAAGTCCTTTATTTCCTATGCGGGGCCAATCCTAGACCCGACCGACTGCGTTCCGCGGGCGGACTCGTGCCTCGACTCCCCAACCCAACTCCCGACGAAGTATGGGGCTATGCCACCGTCACAAGCCAGGGCAGCGCCTGGGCCCAGCTTTGGAGGGACTGGAGGCATCCCTTGGCCATTACGACCAACTGGAACTCCCAATCTGCCCTACACTTGTACGAGGTCTCGACATGTCCAAACATGGTCGCTCACTTTCACCGGTCCCACTTGAATCAGGCATATTGGGCCTTGGGCGGGTTCCTTTGGTCCCAAGTAAGAAGATACGCTGCCATCAACCCAGGCGATGACGTCGACAATCCCAATTGGATCGAAAACATCGACTTCGACCCAAGATGGAACAGATTCCACACCAGTGGCTGGCAGCCCGAGCTGTCTGGCTATTCCACAAGCCATCCCGTATGGTTTGATCGTGACTGGAGAAGCCGTAGACCTGCCCCCGCCATGACGCGTCGCGAACAGGCCCTCCTCTTCATCAGGGGTATCATGCAAAACTCACTGCTCAGGGGGCTGTTTGAGTGGAACGGCCATCTGCCCTTGATCCGTGTTCGCGACCCAGCCTGGGCTACTCCTTTGGCTCGCTTCGAGCGCCAGGCGCCGCTGCAAAACTTCCAACTGGATACGCTAAAGGTGCCCGAGGACGTGGTGCAAGAGTACAGAGAAAAGGGCAGCTTGTCGGAGGAAGGATGTCGAGTCATCTCTCTTGCCATCTCCCTTTCCGTCTGGATGCACGCGGCTCTGCCTCGTCGAGGATCGCACCGGAGAAGATCGGCAGGTGTGTGTGCAGCATTGCCGTCAAGGATTGCAACGAGAGCGGTACTGAAAGCATGGATCGTCAGAATTGGCGGCAGGGGACAGCCCTTACGAATACTGCCTGTTAACAAACAACACGAGCCAATGCGATGCAGTCTCACAAACTGATGGAACCGACTGCGATGCCCTCACCAACGCGATAGGCCAACTCAACGTGGCAAGTACTTATAGCGAGCCCTACGGCTCGTCAGGACTGCCGAAGACAGCTTGCAGCCATCTGGGACGGCTGATTTTCATGGTCAACATAGCTGATGAATTATATGCCGGAACGTACGACGAAATAACGGCCAGAGTTGGTCCATCGTGGAGCTTCGAGGTCGCCAAGGAGCCTCACACCCTGTCAAGGGGAGAATCTAGACAAGTAGAGTTGGGCATGATGAAAGTGTTTCCCTCCCAGACTGTTGCGCTAAACGAAATTGACCGCATCTCCATCTCAGCCAGGCGTGTCAACGCCTTTGGGGGAGACTGGTGGAAGATTAAAGGTATGCCTTTTTTTTTTTTTCCCAGGTCCGTCTTGATGACCGCGGACAAGGAAAGCTCAGCATACTTTTTCAAGGCGTACAGTTACAAGGCCAATGCAGCGACTCGCTCACGACTATCCATCTCGAAAGCTTCGCATCCATCAACCTGGGCGTCAAGAACGAAGGCAGGTGGCGGCAGCGGACCGAGGTCTGGGCTGGCCCAGTCGGACCCGAAGACTGGGACGTGACAAGCTACTGTACCCATTTCGAAAGCCTCGAGTTTGACGTTGAGCTGGGCAACGGAATAGGCGGGGGCACCTACGATGACATTCTGATCCAAATCGGCCGCCAGCAGCTGTCCGTCATGGAGCAACCTTGGGCAGGCGAGGAGAAAAAGATGCAAGTCAACCTAAACGAAGCCTTTGGAGCGAAGCTTGTTCCAGTGGACAAGTTGATCAAGTTTTCCATCTTCTCCTTCCCTGATGGCCGCGGGCTGGGAGACTGGTGGGAACTAGGAGGCGAGTCACCCAGTCCACCATCTGATTTCAAACCTTCTAAGGAAGACGCCAGGCGTGAGTTTCGAAGCGCGATGCCAACGGTCCGGTAAAAGGTACAGAGTCGACAAATACTCAAAACTCGACGTGTGGCGACTGCGCGATGTGGGATACAAGGATCATTTCGATGGCAAGATAACTTTGAGAGACTGGAAGGAGTCGTCGAAAACGGTGGCCAACTATGAGGTAGTACGGATAAGCGATTACATGTAGGCGTCATGCTTGTAGTATCGTCACGGGCCCCAGGGCAGCGTCGACAGCGCCAGGGACAGGCAATGATGTAGCCTAGACCGAATGTGTGCTTTTCAGCTAGCTCCCTTAGCTGTGAGAGACACTATCAAAAATGGATTGGCTTGGAATGAATGGTAGAGTATTTATCCAAGACTGTATAAAGCAGGCAACGATAGCTGTTTGACGACTGATGCCTGTGAGTCGGGAAGAGAACAATGCATGCCACCATTGCACAGGTACAGGTAAAAGGAGACGATGGAGACGTGGATGCCCCAAGCCGCTCGAGTCCTCGGCGAATTGGAGAAAGCACGTCTTGAGGGAGACGTCAACAGTCTTCTTGCCATCAAACTCGTCAGAAGCAAAAATGTCTTGCTTCATAGTTTCCCTTGACAACAAGAGTATGACTGTTTACCCCTGACAGCCCGTTGTGTGGACCGTACGACAATGACCAACAAGCCCCAAGACTCTACCCAGCAGAAAACATGTTCATACAGAATTTGCACAATCCGTCCTGTTGCCCTGCGTACAGTAAATCATCTGCACCGGTAACGCCCGCACGCCTCGGGCCACCATACGCTCCCTCAGCTCAGCTAACCGGGGCGCCGCGTCCAGTTGGCTACGGTTCTGACCGGAGGCATCCTGTCTACCGGACCATAGGACTTCGCCGGCGGCGCTTGCGCGTGGCCAGACGTTGGTATCAAGGTTGACGCCGTCCGTCATCTCACTCCACGCTGCCACCTCGCCGCCTAGAACCCGCTTGGCCGCCTCCTCTGATAGTCCGGCCGTCGGGTCGTGAGAGTAGATGAGGCGCCAGTTCTTCGTCGGAGAGCAGTAATCCGGAAACGGATAGAACTTCTGAAACTCTACGCCGTTGTCAAAGTTCAGCCACTGGCCTCGTCCACAGTCGAGATACTAACAAAGCCGTGTCAGCTAAAGCCCTTATCCGCCCCTTCGATATACCTTGCAGGGAGAAGGGGTCCCTCCTCACGTAGAAGTTGTGGTTACTATCAATAACCTTGTGGCCAGCCTCGGCCAGCTTCTTGACGCTGTCGTCGTTCAGCCAGGCTTGAACTACGACGTCATCTCCGAGCGTCTGATTGTAGTCGGAAATTAAATCTTCCCAAACCACTGGCGTGAGCCCAGCATCGCGAACCTTGCCGTGGACATGGTCGATAAACTTCTGCAACAGCGGAACGATGACTGCCGTTTCGTTGGAATTGACGGTAGGATCAATGGCCGAATCGTTTAGATATAGCTCATCCCCTCCCGTGTGGAAATAAGCGGCGTAGGGCGAGACCCGGGGAAGCAAGTCCTCAAATAATTCATCGACAAACTCAGTTACGTTGGCATTATCCATCTGGAACGCACCGCACGGCGGTTCAAGGCAGTACCATTGCCACGGCTGCTTGTTGAAGGCGACGGTAAGGTCCTTCTCCGGATAAGCAAGCTCAACTATGCCGATATGGTTTGGCATGTCAATCTCCATGATGACGGCTACGCCACGGTAGGTGGCATATTCGTAGATGCCGGAGATGTCTTTTGGTGAGTAAGACATGCCCTTGCGGTAAGCGCCCTTGTCAGCCAGCTCCGGTAGAGCCGGGATCTGGATGGGCCAGGATTGCGAATTGGTCATGTGTAAGTGTAGGCGGTTCATCTTATTCCACGACATGGCGTCGATGGTCCTCTTGATGTCCTCGACGGGATACCAGTTACGGGCCAGATCCATCACGAGCCCGCGGTGAGGAAACTTGGGTGCATCCTGGATGGAAACGGGGGCGTAAGGGGTGTAGCTCAAAGACTGAGACTCATCGCTATGCTTGTAGAAAAGTTGGACAAACGACTCGAGGCCGAAGAGGCAGCCGGTTGATGCCTGACATTTGATTGTGGCATCGCCATCCTGAGTGATTTCTAGCGAATACGACTCGTCCACACTGCCAGCAGTGGGCTTGAAGACTTGGTCCTGATCTTCCCCTGCTTGTTCGATCTTGAGGCTTTTCACCGTCTTCTTCTCCGCCTCGGCTGCGGGCTCAAAGTCCGAGTTTCTCGGTCTCAGCTTCCACGGGACGAAGTTATCGTCAAAGATGCCCTTGAAGGCACGGGAAACTCCAGATTGAACGATGGTCTGGCTGTCAAATTCGGGTCCCTCCGGTGGATTGAAGTCGCTATTACTTTGAAGCTGTTGAACTCACCGAATCTCCCGTCAGCAATTTTGGGAGGGATTAAAAAAAAAATAGGGGAGGGGGTGCGCAGGATCGATGACGAGTGACGTGACGCACATCTTTGCCGTTGTAAGTGACCTTTATGCCTTGGTCAATGAACAAGACCTCTTCTCCGGTTGTCATATTCGTCGGTATGGGCCACAGTGCATTGGCTAGGCTCAGCGCGAGCGCGGCAACGACGATTGCTATCATGTGAGACATGATGATCGTCGTTTATTTACTGTTGCTGATACTTCAGGCTGGCCAGCCAGTTTGCGTGATGGGAAGCCGGCGCGCGTAGCACAGATGTTTTCATTATATACGACGTACGAGATTGACAGTTTCCCCTTGGGCTTGGAGATTGATAGGGACATGTCTCACGTCATGGCAGCCAGTGCTTGGTGTGCCGAGATCCTGGCAGGTGGTTTATGTGTATATCCGGGTACGCTAGATGCCGGTCGCGGTGTGCGCGAGTCGAAGGCTGGCCGGCAACGGTGGAGTTAGAGCCCGACGCTATTCATGCTTCTACCCATGAGTCAAGGCAGTGGACAGCATAAGCCCGCTGGCGTCCGACACATACACACAAGGGGAGTGCCGAGCTACGCGAGTCAACAAGCTATACATGTTTGGATAGTCTTGGTCCGTCTCATCTTGCTGGGACGACCCTGGAAAAACGACTGGCGGAAACTTCGGAACCTTTAGTCTGGGGTCTCAGCGGAGAGGGTTTTACTTCTTGGAGCATGAATGGCATGGCCTGAAAAAATGCTGTCATATTTGTGAGTCCTATCGCTTGATAAGTCGATGACACGAACATATTCAATGCTGTAGTGTGACGCGAAGCCAACTGCATGGACTTTCTCAATAGCCAAGCACATCACTGCCGATTCAGCAACTTCCATAATGGCATAGTCTGGCTTTTTGATAGTACAGGTTGGTCCCGAGAGCATGGTTGGCATCCCCATGACTGAGATCTGTTAAATTTTGATGCTTCTGTAACTGAATAATTAGTGTTGTACTACGAGTTCGTGTGGACTTGTTTCGAGGTTTCACGCCTGGTTTCAAATCCCATCCGAGGGCTTCGCTACCCAACTCGTCTCAAGCAAGTAAGGGTTCTGTCACGACCTGCCCCCCATATCTACACTTTCATGACACTTCCCCGCCATGATGTGAGCGCAGGCCAGAGTTCCAAAATCTGCTTCCTCTGTCCGTTGCCCGTCGACTTTCAGCCCCAAATAGAAACTACGTCATCTCATCCCCCCGCATTTCGATGCACGTCGCACGTGGAGCGGCAACGGTTACCTGGCTGAGTAAAGTCTTAGTAAGTTCCGCGCGCTGCCCCGCCACGCCACGCCGCAAGCGCCGCTGGAGAACACCGCCATGATGACGACGTCTCCCGCCCCCTCCGGACTTCGCCCATCGTCGGTGCCTCTCCCGTCGCCTCTCTCGCCCGTCTATCATGGGCGGCAAGACCAGTAAAATTACGGCTCAGGACAAGTACCTGCTCCCTCACCCGACCTGTCTTTTCCCCAAAGCCGGACCTGTCTCTGACCCGCGTCAGGGCCATCCTCGACTTGAAGAACCAGCGCGACAAGCTCCATCAATACCAGCGCCGCATCACCATCCTGACGGAAAAGGAGACGGATGTCGCTCGCCAGCTGCTCGCCAGGGGCGACAAGAAGGGCGCTCTCCTCGCGCTGCGCCGCAAGAAATACCAGGAGTCTCTCTTGACCAAGACGGACGCCCAGCTGGAGCAGCTGGAGAAGCTGACGGACAGCGTCGAGTTCGCCCAGATACAAAAGGACGTCGTCTTTGGTCTGCAGCAGGGTACCAAGGTGCTCAAAGAGATCCATGCCGAGATGGGCGGCATCGAGAACGTCGAGAAGCTCATGGGCGAAACAGCCGACGCCATCGCATACCAACAGGTGGGACGCTCCTTTTTGCTGCTTGGTGACGACGTACTCATTGGTTCAACAGGAGGTCAGCGACATGCTGGGCGGCCGCATCTCTACACAAGACGAGCAGGATGTCGAAGACGAGCTGGCGGCGCTACAGGCCGACGTGGCAGGCGAGGGCAGGGAGCTGCCGTCCGTCCCAATCGCACAGCTACCCGACCGCCAGACGGATGCAGCGCAGGAGCTTGTCGCTTCGACAGAGCCCGAAAGATCTACCCTACTCGCGGCCTAATAACCGTCAACTCTGTCCATACCTACTCTCTCATCCCTCTTCCTGTTATGACTTTTCGACACTTTGTAGAGACGCAGCAAGCATTCATATGGTGGCGTTTGGGCAGTCTATAATTTGATAACCCCGTCGTCTTCCGTCGCTTGGATCGGACCAGATTATAGCCATCTAGCCGCCATATTTGGCTGTGAGCTTTCTCAAGATGGACATGGCCCCGCCTCGATAGACGCCACCGAAGATGGCAAAGTGGTTCAGATGGTGATACCTGTTGCGATACGTCGGTGCCAATTCGGCAACTCTCGTCAAGAAGGGACAACTCACAGCTCGTACAGCATGATACGATCTTCCCACTCAGCCTCCGGCTCCGCCTTGTGGACGAGTTTGTGGTATTCGGTCCAGAAGTCAGGGCTGAAACTGCCAAACATGCGCATGATGCCCAGCTCATATTCTGAGTGGGCGTACGCGGCTGAGGGGTCGAAGACGACATTCTCAGCGCCAGCCCTGCCTCCTATCCGGCCCGTGCCGTGATTGCCGTTCCATAGGTCGCCGTGGACGACGACTGGAACGATGGGATGGTGGAGGTGGCCGTCACCGAGGAGGCGTGGGACGACAGTGACGGCCACCTTTTCCACTGCGTCGGCCAGGTCGGCGTCGGGCCCGTTTTTGGCGACGCAGGCGCGCAGGATGCCGCGCAGGCGGTTGTTGGCATAGAAGTCGGCCCACGACGTCTTCCAGCTATTGTCCTGGGCCGTCTCGCCGCAGAAAGTCGAGACGGGAAAGCCAAAGACGGGTGTTTCATAGCCGGCTGGAACGGGAGCGGGCGTCGTGTGCAGTTTGGCCAGCTTAGCAGCGAGCGAGAGGCGCGAGCCGGGCGAGGCGGCCGAGGAGAATTCGACGAAGTCGGTGACGAGGAAGAAGCGGTTCGGGGCCGACGCTAGGGGGCCGTGGGCGTGCGATCTGGGGCAGAAGTCGGCGACGGCGTCGTTGATGGCGTTGAGAGACGCATGCTCACCTGGTGAAATTAGTAGAGGGGCCAACGCCCAAGTCAGGGACGCTCTCGCGAACCGCAAAACATAAGTTCTGCCTCGCGGCCGGCGCCCGTCTTGACGAACAAACTCCGCCGCTCTCCACTGTCGGTCGTCGTCGTCAGCTTAAAGGTCGACGAGAAGCTGGAGCCGCCGTGCGGGGCCATCTTGGTCTGGGCGCCGTCGAGCCCCAGAGCCTCGAGGATAGCCGGGTCCACAGAGCTGGAGGTCATGATGGGGAGATCGGTTGGTACTCGAGGTTGGGAATATAGAGTTCTTTCTGTTCCTTCGCTCTTGAGACAGATGTGGGGGGCTTTGGTGGTGGGGGAAGTGGTAGGAAGGCGGGATGTTGTATATGGAGGCGAATGACGTCAACAGCACAACGTACTGTCTACCAGCGGCCGCGTCCATGTAAATCCCTACTTCACGGACACGTCTCCACAGCAGTGGTCGTGGACGAAGATTGATTGGAGATAGGAAGACGCATACCATCATGCTCTATCCCACGCGTTGGCGTCGTGTTTTGCTGGTCGATACCTGAGTGCGGTTGAGAGTGCGGCGCTTGTGCAGACAGCATATTCTATAGCGACGAGACCCTTGGGATGGCTAGGATGGCTGCTATATAGTTAGTGTCTCAGCATCTCACATACACCAACTGGTGAGAGCTCTCGGTGGGAGTCAGGGAGACGACCGGTTATATGCCTCCCTATCGCGATACTAACTTGCGGCCATACCAACTACCAGCGGTGACAGCACCGTTACGGCCACACAGGTTTGATTCAATGTGATGCTTTGTACATAGGCATCCTTATTTATATGTATACATGATTGCTACCAAACCCCGGATATGCCCCTTCTTTCTTCTACACGAAAGCCGGCGCCCCACATCGGCCCTCCGGCGTGATCTCGCGCGGCCCATTTGGGCGGACAAGCCTCCCATCACATCGGGCCGCCCCCGCCCAAACTCGGTCCCCTGCATGCTTATCCAGACCATGAAACCGATGGGTGGGCTGAGCCGAGATGTGCAGAGTCGCACCAAATAATGCTGCCGTTGCCGGCTCCCTTTTCCCAGGAACCTGAGTGTCTCCCCACCCACCAGCAAAAACGCCTGTAAATCACACTTGTCCATGTAACCATCCCCCCTGATTGACGCCTGAACCCCGGTAATTCCATCCCATGCTCCTTCCTTGACCTGCCTTTCTTCTTTCGATGTGATCGCCTCGTCTTTCATAAAAAATCCCATGAATGAGTTACTTGGACACCCATTCGATGTGCGCCGTCGTGTAAGTATTGTCATCGTCGTCCGTGTCACGGCCGTCGACGCTCCGTCTCTGCGAGGAGGCCCATCTGCGCTCCACGGATCCAGCTGCCATCCGGCGAGGCTCCGGCACGGGCTCCGGGAGGTTGAAGCAGGTGGCACAGGGGCAGGCAGACGAGGCGCCGAGGGGAGGCGGAGGCTTGCAGTGCCGCGCAAACCAGCTGGGACGTGAGGAGGGCATGGCGAGGGGTTTAAGGGGTGGTTGTGGTGATGATGGATGGTCTTGTGTCTGTGTCTGTGATCTGTGGTCTGTGTGTCTGTGTGTCTGTGTAGGTATGCTGGGCCAAGAAAACGAGTTGCTGTGGTATCTCACGATAGAGTGTTCTGAAAATCTGACTGAAGACGACAACATGTCGATGCATGTCTGCGAGGACGGCGCCGTTATTTATGCTCCTCGCCCTCACTCTTTGACAGTGGAGACGACAAACTATCTCTCTCGCGCGCCTCTGCTCTGCTCTGTTCTGCAGGGTTCCGCGCCTCCTGTCTCGATGCCGCGCAGCTCGCATGCATGCCCGAGCTTCTGCCGACGCACGAATTCCGCTTGGAAGCCGCAATTTGACCGGGCTGAATGGACAGTCTGTGTGTTGGGCACAGAGACAGAGACAGACCAGGGGGGGGGGGGCCAACAGCTCAGGGGCAAAAGAAACACAAGCCAGCCATTGATTGGCAGCCATGGTCGTCGCACACTGGCGCGGAAGATGCCGACGGCACTCCGCCCAGTGAACTCCGTCGGGGGCGCCTCGGCCCGGCTCGCCCGTTCAGGCCCCCCCCGGCTCGCCCGGGACATGACCCGGCCCACGGCCGCACCTCTCATCCGAGACATTCTGCCTTCTGACCGACTCGCATCATGACACTTCATCCGTACATACGAGCCACATGCGGTCCGCCGTCGGCGGCTGAGTCGGCTCGGCCTTAGTGGTCGGTGTCGACGTCACGACGCCCCGTGATGACATACGACAGCTCAGCGTCCACTGCAAAAGTTCGTGTTTTCTGCCGTCTCAATGCACCACGGGCCGTCCCACACAACCCGCCGCCTTGGTTGACCGATCTACCGAAACAAAGAACCGGGACGCGCAAACTACCTACGCAGACCTCCCCCCCCCCCCTTTCTTCCCAACTCTAGACTAGATACCCAAGGAGAACTCGACGCCGACGTCCATGTCACGGGCTGTCCAATCATCAGCAAACTGTCATCCCATCCACCCTCTACAAGGAACTTACCCAGCTTCACCATCTTGGACAGCTGCACCGCCTTCTCGGCCGCGCTCTGCAGGTCGTCGATGGAAAAGATCTTCATACCCGACTCGTTGATGAGCTTGTGAGCCTGCTCGACGTTGGTTCCCTGCAGGCGCGCAATGATGGGAATCTTGAGGTTGAGCGTCTCGACCGTCTTGATGAGTCCGTTGGCGATGTGGTCACAGCGCACGATGCCGCCAAAGATGTTGACAAAGATGGCCGTCACCTTGGCATCGCTCGTAATGAGCTCAAAGGCCTCCTTAATGGCCGCCGGCGTGGCGCCACCTCCGACGTCCAAAAAGTTGGCCGGCTGTCCGCCGTTGAGCTTGATGATGTCCATCGTCGCCATGGCTAGACCCGCGCCGTTGACGAGACAGCCAATGTCACCGTCCAGCTTGATAAAGTTGAGACCCGAATTGGCAGCCCGTACCTCATCGGCGTCTTCCTGCGTCGTGTCACGCCACTCAAACACCTCCTTCTGGCGGAAATCAGCGTTGTCGTCGAAGCCAAACTTGGCGTCCATGCAAAGGACCTGGTGGTCCGACGTCTCCGACAATGGGTTGATCTCTATCTGGGTCGCGTCGCGCTCAACAAAGATCTTGTAGAGCTTCTGGATCGTCTCTTTGGCGTCCTCGACGCACTGGTCGCTGAAGCCGAGCTTTTGGGCAATGCCACGTGCCACTTCGTCCGTCACACCCTTGTTGATGTCAATGTACGTCGTCACGATGGCTTCGGGGTTCTCCTTGGCCACCGTCTCGATATCCATGCCGCCCTGGGATGAGGAGACGATGACGGGCGTCTGCGAGGTGCGGTCCATGAGGATGGCCAGGTAGAACTCGCGACGGGCGAACTTGCGCTCGCAGATGTAGACAGCATTGCACAAGCGGCCGCCGGCACCCGTCTGTTTGGTGATGAGCTTGTGGCCGATCATCTGATGGGCGAACATCTCTGCCTCGTGCGGCGAGTAGATAACGCGGACTCCACCCTTGAGGCCGTTGTCAAACGTTCCCTTGCCCCGGCCGCCGGCCAGGACTTGGGCCTTTATAACCATGTCCTCGGTTCCGATGTTCTTCGCTACCGCCTTGGCCGACTCGGCCGACTCGGCCACCGCGCCTTTGGGGACGCCGACTCCATACTGTTGACGTGGCATCCGTCAGCGTTCAGGCGCGGCTGTCCAGGGAAGGGTCGCTTACCTGGCGCAGCAGATCGGCAGACCGATACTCGTGGATGCTCAGCGCTCGCCGTTGCTGAGTAGCACCGGCGATACGGGCCGAGGGCGCCACTCGGACCTGTCGCGGTAGAGGTTAGCTTGCGATGCGAAGTGGTTCAAGACGGTAAATTCCCGGATTGCATCCGGCACGTGGGCGCGCACCTTGGAGGCGTTGAGGGCCGACGCTAGAGCGCGGCTATGGCCGAACCGGAACATGATGAAGGTTATGTGGCAGGCGCCGTTTGAAGCGAGAGCCGGATGAGAGTTCGAGTGCGACAGACGAGGTTCGCCGCGAGGCAAGAAAAAAGCTCAACGGGGGGCTCCATCAAAGCTCCATATCGAGCTTCAACCCTAGTTTCGCCGACGATGGCCGTCGGAAATTTGATTCGCCGGCACCGTTTTCTGCCAACCCATTCAACGCTTAGCGAGGCTCCACACCACAACTGTCGAAAAGTAGACGAACGATAGCGTAGTCGGGCTACCTACCTACCCTACATGTGGAGAGCCAACGTTGGACCTGAACAGAATCAGAGAGAGGCATATCCGCCAGCCACAATATTTGCATCGTCTACGCCCATCCCATCCACACTGTCCCAAGAACCCTGCCCTTTTCGTCAAACCTGATGCCCTCGCTCTTCAGCAGCCGTCGCTTCTCATCCAGCGTGATGCCCTCGCCATTGCGCGGCCACTTGCCCTTGAATCCGCCAAGCGTCATGCCCGTTGCCACGACGCGATGGCAGGGTACATCCGGCGCGAAAGGATTTCGTCGCAGTGCATTGCCGACGGCCCGCGGCGAGGAGCCCAGATGAGCCGAGAGCAGGCCATAGGTGGTGACGCAGCCCCTCGGGATCCGGCACAGCGCTGTCCAAACGCGCTTCTCGAAGGAGGTTCGGTTAGACCCGGCGATGAGAGCCAGTGAATCTTTCGTCTCGTCCGCGAAACACGCTCTTCCCAGACTCGTTGCGGCGCAGGAGGTACTGATTCTGGAACCTTTGGGGACCTTGCCAGGAAGAACATGGTTCATTTGTCGCTTCCTAACGCCTGCCATATCGTATCTGATTCAAGTTGCCTGTTACTTGCGTCCTGCAATCGGAGGTCAACTACCTACTGCCTAAGCGGAAGTGCTGAAGTTTAGAACCTCTTTATCGCAGTGTTGTTTTCCGTGATGATAATTAAGGGGGATGGTCGCGAGAAATGAGCAGGTGCTGTTAAGGGAACTAACTCTGACTCCTGAGTCACAAGTAGTGGGTTGACCGTTGACTGACCGTTGAGCCCGAGCGCTGACGCGCAACACCGCCAACGTCACAGAATTGACTGACGCCAGGTCACGTGCTCGACGACGGATTATAGACGACTTCCGGTAGCGTCTTCCCAACACGGGGACGCTGAAATGGGCATAGTAATTCAACAAGGCGCTAAAGAATAGCAAAAGGGAGGACGTGAGGGAAGGAAGAGGGAGACCTGTCCCGGATGGTAGGACCCCGAGCATGCGACTTCAGTGTCGTACCCCAACGCCCATTATTCACCACTAACTCGCTAAATAATGCTGCATTGCGAGCCTCCAGTGTCAAGGACCGTTCCGCAAAAAGATATCTTAAAACCAGACTGGACAGTAACTGAGATGAGAATATTTGCACGGCCGATTCATTGAATGACGGGACATGCCACCTTGTTTACTCTATACCATGAAAGACTCGCCGCAACCGCATTGTTCCTCTGTTATAAGTTAGCGACATCCACCCAAAAGATCAAAGGACCGAGCATACTGATGTTGGGGTTTCTGAACACAAATCGTTGGTTCAGCTTATCCTCGGCCCAGTCCATCTCGCTGCCGATGATGCTAAAGAGAGCCTTGCTGTCGATGAGCACCATGACACCATCCTGCTCCACAGTCTCGTCGAATGCGCCCGGCTTGTCGACATATTCGAGGTGATATGCGAGTCCACTGCACCCTCGATTCCGCACGCCCACCTTGATGAGTTTCGGCTCCGGCTGATCGAGAAGAATCCGTAACCGCTCTACGGCGGCAGGCGTGAGCCTCATAGCGGCCTTTCGGGGACGGAGCTTCGTTCGCGGCCGTACAGCTTTGGGCTTTTGTGCATCAGCGTTGGCGGGCGGAGACGTCGGAGTGGCAGTTTGCGCCGGGCCGTCGAAGTCGCGCCGGGGCGGCGGACGAGTCTCGGGGGTCCGCGGAAACGGCTCCGGTTGCGCGATAGGAGTCTCGATCAGGTCGTCGTTCCGGGGCGTGTTCGCCGGCAGCGTATACGAGTGGTAGGCCAACGTGGCAATTCGCGGCGTCGAAAGAAGCCGCGGAGGGTGGCGACTGTGTCGTAGGGCCGCTCGGGCCACGGCGAGGGAGGCGTTCATCGTGGGACCATGAAGGGCGCGGCGTGCGGTTGCTTGCGACAGATAGCCACGGACGGGAGTTTGGCAGGATGAGACGAGCGCATTGCTGGTGATGGGTTTGCCAGTCGGAGTCGACGGCAACTGGGGCCTTTCAAATCGGCTGACTGGGAGACCGGGCGCGCAAAGGGCGGCTTCGGCCGAGCCAATCAGAGACGCGCCGTTGATAAGTCCATGACGGCAAATAGACGGCAACCTGATATGTACTCTGGGCTACAAGTCTTTTTGGCGCGATGAAAAAGTAACTTTCTAGTAATGGCTGATCCAGCCATCCAGCTTACCCAAGGTCGAAAGTTGCATGCGAATACGAGCGAGAGACGCAGCCTATACAGTGTTATCGTCACGGCCGGCCGCACAGTGATCTCAGCATCGACTTTACTAAGCTGACGCGCCTTACCAGCGATCATTCCGACCTCCGCGCGTCTTTGGGAACGACATCTATGGAGGCGTCACCTCTTACGCGCCAGCCTCCGCCGGAGGTTCTGACTCCCAAGATTGTCGAACTCTATTCCTCACTGTTCAAGGTGAATTATTCTGCTCACTCTCGTCTTCCCCCTTAGCTGATTGTTTCGGCTGACAGCTGTCCGCCAGGACGAGGAAGATAGATCCGATGGCTTCTGGAAGGAATTCTTTCTCCTGCGGCCGGACCGGTCTACGCTGCGCAAAATTCTCAGCGATATGTGTCCAGCCGACGTTCTACAGCTCGAGAGTCGCACAAGAGCCCTGTTCGGCCGGGCAGTCGAGACAGTTAAGACGGGCCAAGGCCTGGCGCCGCTGCATGCCTTGGATGTAGGTCTCTAAGACCGGACGTGTCGCCGAAGCTCTGGCGCTGAGATTTGTTCAAAGACCTTGACTATTTTCCTATCCACCATCCTGGCGAAGAAGTATCCGCATCCCAGCTCCGATATCATAGCCGTGCTGGCCGGACTCGACCACATCGATGTTGTCTTTACCGATTTCATGAGCACGCTGGATGCGATTGTTCGGAACGGTTCAAGCTGTGAGCAATGTCTCTGGGTTGTACGATGCATTTCCGCTCACTCTTGTGCGCGATAGTGAACTTGCGGCAAAAAGCCGTCGAAGTCCTCCTGGCTGTAACTGCGGGCGCCTACCAGGCGACACTACTCACATACTTGATCCAACGAGACCTCTTCCCTTCGGTGATGAAGGTACTGTCCACGTTTCTCTCATTCCGTCGTCGATCTCGCCCGCTCATTTGTCCAGTTCATGCAAGATTCGGAGGCGGCCGACCAGGTACTGAGTCCGTTCATGCTCCTTGGGCTCCTGGCCAACTACAACAAATTTGAGTTCCAGAACCCATATCAGCTGCGCCTAAACGACTTCGTCAATGAGTCTGCGATACAGAAAATTATCCATTGCGTCGGGTGCACATGCCAAGCTCTACAATCCGATTACATCGCAATCCAGGAAGATCTTCCTGAGGGCTGGAGCCTCAGTAGCACGCTCACCATGATCGGACTCGGCGCCATCGTACCGGGTCCCAAAGCCGAGAAGAAGCCGGTGTACGATGCGCAGGTGGCAAAGCGCATGTTTTCAGACCTGTGAGCCTTTTACGTCCTTGCGCGCCGGACAAGAGCCGTCGTTGTTGACCAAGCCAGACCCAGAGAGAAGGCGGCCATTCTTCTAGCCACATACGATTTTTGCCATGCCAACAAGCTCTTTTGCTTCAACTTGGTAACTTTGCAGAGCGAGGCGGGAAAGGAGCGGCCTGTGGCAAGCTATCTCGGCTTGACCTCATATCTGCTGCAGCACGCCCACCTCTCCCCACGGGCGACCAACTATGCGCATCTCAACCTCATGGTGTTTCGGCTGCTGACAGAGGACCCCGTCATCTGCAAGAAGATGTGCGGAGATGAGTCCAAAACCAGCGTACGGCTGTGCCGCCAGAGACAACCGTTTTTGCCGCTCGTCAAGGGAGAGCGGGCGATTGCGGCCTGCCTGCTTGACGCCATGATTGACGGCATCAATCACAATCTGCGGCGCCGCCTCGACGTCAGCCTTTATACGCTATGCGTCGGCATCATGCTGCGTATCATTTCGTATCTGTCGCGGTCACGAACCCGTCTCAACTACCACTGGTCTGAGCTGTTCCGTTCGTTACTGTCTTTGATCCGCTTCCTCGCCACCTACACGGTGGATCTGAAGGAGCTCCCACACGTCGAGACGCTCCTCGACCACGTCGTCAATCTGCTCGCGCTGTCCTTGTCGGCCGGAGAGGCGTTCCTGCCGACGCCTGCCGCGTACGACGATCTTTTCTACAAGGTGGTCGAGTCTGGCGAGGTGCTGGCCAAGTTCAAGGTCAACTACGGACTGCAGAACCGCAAGAGCAACTCGATCGACACTCTGATAAGCGTCAGTACGCACTACGAGCAGATGCTCACAGCGGACGGCGGGTCGTCCAAGAAGAAACTCAGCAACCTGACGACGCACCAAGTGACCGAGGTCATCAAGCAGGGCTACGAGACGCTGAGCATTCAGGCCAAGGAGGGCCTGGATACATGGGATAGATTCCGGGAGGCGGACGAGAGGATTTTACTGAAGAAGATGGCGAGGACGTCTGTGGAAGATGCGCGGTCCATGATAGAGAGACAAAGCCAATGATTTTGTCCCCCCTTTCACCTTGTCCGTATCGTGAAGGCTCAAGAAGAACGTTTTGAGGCAAGTGCTACGTCTAACCGCTGCGGTCCGAAAGGGCGACTTACTTGCCACTGGCTTGCATCGGGGACATGTGGCAAGGCAAGGCATTTGCTTCTCGGATGTGTTTCAGGCCAGGTCAATATTTTGCATCGAACTGAGTTCTTTTCTTGTCCCCTTTTCTTTTGCTTTGTGTCTTCTTTCCTTTGCCTCCGACGCCAAGAAGAGGCGGGCAGAGAATGGACTGGCCCTACCTGGCCGAGACAAATCTCGAGCCACACAGTCGAAGCTGATGCCGTGTTTTTCAGACAGGACGAGCTGTCTCTGGAGTTCGGAAGCTTGAGCGAGCATTTTGAGTGGCAGATTTACTCGAGTCGGCATGATAGCTACAGACTCGCGCGCTTGTGTTTTATAGGGCCGATGAAACGAATACATGTGAGCTACGACTACGTACTGATCAATGCCGACGGACAGGTTGGAGCAAGGGACGTTTCGGGCTTCCAGTCAAGGACGCGAAGCGTGCCCCTTGACGGACCTGCAGGACAAGTTTCCTGCTCGGGGGTTGCCACGGCGGATGGCAAGAAGAAAACGGGCGGCGACGGGCAACGAGAGAGAAAAGGGGGAAAAGAAAAACGAAATCGAAAAAAAAAAATAAAAGAAGAGGAAGGGGGGGGGGGGAGAGATTAACAGCAGCTTACTGCATACTTGACCGCTCGGGTGGCTGTTGGGCGCCGCACAGACAATTCTGACGGCGTTGGGACGGTACAGTCATGACGCATCCATTGACGCAATGTGCCTATGGACGCATGTGTGGCAGACCGACGCTTATCTTCTTGTCCGAGTCGGACGACGGGAGTTCTCTAGGTCTTGTCTGTAGGTGAGGGGCGTGGTGTTGAGACAGCCCGGTGGATAAGCAAAGTCATATTTCTCTGGCTCGACTTTCCGGCAACTACCTACCGACTAGACTTGACGCTCATCACGAGGATAGGTCATGTGTACATGTGTGAGCAGCACATAGACTACTTACCTAGACATGGCAGCCGAGTCCAAGCGTGCATGCGCCGGCACATGTATGTATGCAGGTCAACGCGGAGATGGGCAGTCTAGCTAGACTCTTGCTTCGGAAGTTTATTTCTTTTTTTTTTTCGTGGTGTCATGCTTCGCTTGGTCCGTTCTCCCAGAGCTCTCTTTCGTTGGGTGCAGGATGAGAAGGGGAAAGGGGGATGGGGGTTGAGTAGAGAGGTCGAGGAATAGGGGGACGTGATGAGAGGACTCAGTCGCTCAATCACATCCTCACGCGACGGACGGGCCACTTACCATCAGGGTCCCTCCGTCCTGCCAGGATGGATGCTCGAGAAACTCTCCCGTCTTCGGGCTTCGGCTTCGCGGTGGCTCCACTCATCCATCACCGACCGCGATCCCTCTTCTAAACATACCTACAGGGAAGTGTCCTTGACGCAACGCCCTATTTCCATGGAGACAGTATCGTACGAAGCGTCGTGGCCTCATCAACCGCACACCATCCGGCTCCGGCTGGGGAGGCAGGGCCATGGACCACCGTCCCTGCTTCTTCCGCTCTCCGCTCTCCACGACGCGCTCTGCCGACGGATCGATTTCGCATGGATGATGCTGATGCGGCCCCATTGCGGTTTTCATGGTTCGCTCCACCGGACGTCGTCCGATCGTGCATTGTGTATGCAGATCAAGGACCTAGCTTGTGGGCCCTTCCACGGTTCTGGGGCGAACCCAACGACGTTGGCTTTTTTTTTTCTTTTTCCTCCTTTTCTTTGGCCATCGGCAAGGGAACATGTCGTGTTGTCGTCATGACACCCTTGACCCAGCCATGTTTGTACGTGAGCCGGCGATAGATCGGCAATGGCGAACGCGATAGGAAAAGCCTCTCGACCGAGACAAACTGGCTGGAGGGTGCCTTAGATTGAGATAGTGATTGAAGGCGCTGCTGGGGGGTGTTTGAAGGGTGGTTCGTTCAATATTGATGAGTCGTCATGTCATCCCACCGGCCTCTGCTGTCAACGTCCGTGCTCGTAATACATCCAGCTAGGGAGGAAGACAAGTACATATCTGGCTGAACTCGTACCGTAATTGAAGATATTGGCGAGGCATCTCGGCTTCAGGGGCAGTCACGCTGTCGGCTTCTGCCCAAAACACAGACCACACAGCGCAGATTGGTGAAACGTATGTATGTAGGTATCACTCCAACGAAGTGCAGTACGAGGCAGATATAGTGCATGTATGTGCATTGATGAGAGCGGTCGAGAATAGCAGCCGCTCGTCACACGCAGAGGCTGCCGGCGATAATGCAGGCCCGTCTGCGTGCCTACTGGTCCAGCAACGATTTAAGATTGCGAGGCTCGGTGGCGGGGAGAAGACGCCACGCAGATGCAGTGCAGCCTGGTGGCTTCACAGAACCGGCGAGGAAGATATAAGGAACAAGCCTCCCCGCGCGAGTCTGAGTTGGAACGACATATTAGACAAGAAAGCCTCGTCTCACTTTTTCCTTCCTCACCCGAATGATGTTCTTTGTACCAAGACAGATACGGATCGGGCGGTTGCTTTGCGGGGGAGATGGGAGACGGCTCCGATGCCCGATTCAACTCCACGTCCGTTCTTGTAAAACACAACCAACCGCTGTTGTGCAACAACGATATCGTGTCTCCGTCCTTCGCCAATCACCAGACGGCGGCACATACGAATGCGGTGCTAGGTCGGTGAATCGGGCAGACGGCAGCCGTTGGTGTTGGCCTATGCAGATGCGCACACGGGCTGCGATGTGGAAAGCGATTGGCCGTCGGACGGGCATCCGGTGTTCAGAGACACGGACGGAGGCGCGATGTGACCGAGACGCCAATGTGACGATGGTGTATTGTGACGGAATATCACACTCTTTGTCGTCGCAGACGGTTCTGTTCGAGGCATAGGCGATAGGACCTGTTAGGTAGGCTTCTTCCTACGCGGAGCTGTACCTGGGTAGGTAGATAGAATCCTATATGTACACCCGACTATATTAGGCACGTTGATGAACGACAGGATTTCTTCGATGCTACCCCGTCAGCGGGTGGCTGTAAATGGCGTCTGCAAGGCACCCACCGTTCTCCTTGACCGTCGTCCTCTCGGGGAATTGTGAACATGCATGACGGCGAGCCACGTTGCTGTCTCGGACGGCGACGCTGCCCGATGAGATTCGAGAGGACGAGAGCAATGAGAGACTGGGCGTGAAGGCTCGAACGTGACCAGCCTCAGCCACGGAAGACCTCTGACGTGACGAGACTCAGTGACAAGGGCCTCGACCGACATCAGCCACGACTCACAAGGCCTTGGCAATGGTTGGCTGGCGTAATGAGAAGGGGGAAAAGGGGCTGACTTGGAGCAAGCATGGGTGACGGAAAAAAGAGGTGGGAGGGACCATGACCATGGCGGGTCCAAAGGCTGCACTGCAACATACGACTACCCTACACCACCACGTCCTCGATCGACATACGCAAAAGCTGGGCCGGGATGCTCCCCGTCGGCTGCATGCGACCGCAGCCGCCCCTGCAGGAGGGCAACCGGATGGGCTTGAACACCGTACAGTATGACGAGCGACATGCTACTGCATATGCTGATGTTGCAATACTGCTACGTCGAAAACACCTCGACAGCCGCGAGCCGGAGAAAGAAAAGGGGCCAGACGAGGGGAAGGGCCCCAGTCAGACACGACAATGCAGAACACCCGCTCGGTGGAACGCAGCCGCTGTCCTGCAATTGACAGAGGGCACGAGCACGAGCACATATGTATATATATATATATGTATATGTAGGTTCGTATGTATGTATGTATTTGTGCATACTTACCCTCTTATGGCCGGTCAACGATGGCCGGCCGATGCCGTCCCCTTCCCCGTTGCGGTCCCGACAAGCGGCTCGGACAAGCACATGCGGCTGGGCTTACTGTGCCGTAGCGTGCCGTCCCTGGCTGTGTGTTAGTTACTGCCTAGGTAGATACAGGCTGAGCGGGGGCTCAGCCAACTACTACCGTAGTAGTGCGTAGATCTGCTTAGCCGGCGTGCGAGTCGTTCCATTCGTTCGTTGCTCGCTTGGTCGTTCATCTGCCGGCGCGGCTTGAAGGGGAGGGAGGAGGGGTTGGAGGAGATCGGGGGAGGGATCCAGCGGCTTTTCCCCCCGCCCCCCCCCCGGCCCCCGGCTCCGGAGTCCCCTCTCCCCTCCCCCTTCTTCAACTGATTAAAGGGCAACTTGCGGCTTTTATGCCAAAGGCTTTTGCAGTGCGAGCATCGTCGCATCGCCGGTGGGGGGCCATGAGCTAGGCGGGGAGCGGCACCATTCGCATCGAGTCGGCTTCAGAGACCGAGTTATGCTAACATGCACATGACATCAGGAACCTCGCCGCATCCTAACTCGAAATGTGCTTGGCGGACTCCAGGGCCGCGTCGGCGGGAGAGCTAGCCGCTGGGCCGGCGGCCAAGCCGTTGGGACAAAAGTGGCAGTGAGGCGACTCGAGTGTGTCTGTACATGCACAGGTGCATGGTTTGGCCACGCACTGTGTTGCGGACGCAAGGCACTTCAAGACCCAGAGAGGGGAACGGACGCAATGCGCTGCAAGAGAACTTCCCCTGCCTGTCCTGAGGAAGCCGAATAATATAGATATGTATGTATGTGTGCATGTATGTATGTATGTGTGTGTGTGTGTGTGTGTGTATGTCGCCTCGATGATGGACTATTACAGTGCTCCTCGCCAGATACACTGTACTCACATCTATCCAGTGAGCTATGGTGGAGTGTAATTGACGCTCATCATTTGACGGTTTGATGGCCTCTTTAATGCAAAGCGGTGGGAAATGCAGAAAAGAAGCCAGTTTGCCGGCATTGCCCTTCAGCAGTCTGTGCGGCACAAGGCGACTAAGATTCTTTGCCACTACCAAGTACCAGGGAGCATCATCTCGTATCTCACCACCAACGCCGTGCAAAAGAAAGAAAAATCAGCAAGCAAAGGAAAACGCGCAAGCGCCTAACAACAAGGGGCAGCTTCCACGGATCCATGTTTCAACTCGACCGTGTCGAATTGGGCTGACTACCCGAGGGCGGAGGGAGGCACACGGACATAGCGCCAACCGGGCCATCATCAGACCGGGCCGAAGGGGGCAAAACATGGCAGAACGGAAAGAAGCCCATGCACAGAAATGCCATATCTCTCTCACCCCCTTTTTCTTAATGGCCTCATTGAGCCACCGCTTGGGGTACATATATATGTACAAACATACATGCGAACTATTGTGAGAAGAGACATGACAGAGGAGAGATTGTTTCGTACCGTGCGAAGCGACTGCAATATATTGCACGAAATTCAAGGGGACGGGTGACGGAGAAGACTTGTCGTTGTGAAAAGGACAGGGTTCTCGCGGCCCTCAACCAAGCAACCCCCGGTTGGCCTCCCGCCGGCCTCGCTGCAGAACTCAGAAGCTAGAACGGGCTTTGATGGACGTCCCGGGGGGGGAGGGGGAAGGGGGAGGAGGGGGGTTCACATCTGGTCGAACCCCAGGAGACTCACAGTCTCAGTGCCCTGAGTGCCCTACGTCAAGCCGTCGCGGCATCCTCGACTGTCACACAGTATCGTAGGCCAAGTTATAATTGTGCAGGACGCAGAACTAAGCAAAGGTCAGCAGGCAGGGGATCCCGAGCCCCCGACCCGCAACCTAAAAAACTCACTACTACCATCCCACACACCCCCCCATCCCCTAAAAAAGAACGGACAAGGGGAGTCAAGAGGAGAGAAAAAAGGAATAAGCGCATGGCGAGGATGAAGGGAAAAAAGGAATTACGAAATAAAGAAAAAGGAAACAAAAAAAAGTGCCAAGGGAGGCTCTCAGGCTTTTGACGACGACAAGACTGCCGGCGCCGGGTTCCGGTCGACTGGGGACCGACCCTCTCTCCCCTTGTCCGTGCTCCAGACACGCCAAACAAAAAAGAAGCCGAGTCGTTCGTTTCTCCAGGTCGCAGCAAGCTGTGCACAGTACTAGTATCGTCGTCGAGTGCATCAATGTCAGTTGATGTGTTAGGGCTCTGTAATGTACCCTGCGTAGCGGAGCAGTTCATCCATCCACTTGTCTGTCTGTATTCATCCATCCCTGGTCTTGCTCTTACTCTTTCGCAATCCTCCTTTTTTTTTCCCCCCTCTCCCGCCTTTCCCTTCCCTCGCACTCTCGTCCTTTGAACATCGCCATCTCGCCCTTTTCCCTTTCCCTTGTCCTCCCTTTATAGCAGCCCTGCTGGGGAAATTGTCCATCAGAGAGCTTCAAAGTCTGCGAGGCGACTCGCCCGCTACCCACCCCTCGCCCCTCCCAGCGGCGCGTGGCCGTCTCTGAGCCACAACATTGCCTGAGACTCGGAAGTGCAACCCCCCGTTGCCTTGCCGTCTCCTCGCCATCGTCACCGGTACCGCCCTCTCCGGGCCTCTCCGACCGTCTTCTCTCCTTTGCTGGCACCTCTCACCTCTCACCTCTCAACTCTCTCAACTCTCTCATCTCTCTCATCTCCTTCATCTCTCCTTACTTCCTTTCTCCCCGCCCAGCCGAGCTTGTTCATCGGACTCGTACCCTTCTTTTTCGTCGCTCTTCTTGATCCGACTTACATGCAACGAATCGACAATCAGCACTTGTCCTTCTCGCCGCCACGCTGTAGGTGCATCCCCTTTTCTAGCATCATCGTCGCTTGTCCTTGTCCGCCTATCGGCCCCGTCGTTGGTGGGCCTCGGAAAAGGCGCGTGTCTCGACGTTGTATGGATGTACATACAGCATGCTACTACAGGACACGGCAGCCCATACCTACATTCCACTGCCCCTGCGTTCCGTCGCGCTCTCTCCCCTTCTCCTTCATTCCAGACGCGCCTCGACACCTCCTGTCACAACATTCGGAGGCGCGCTTGCTGATCATCTGCTTCGAGCCGCAGAGTTTCCCCCCGGAACGGCAAGCTCTCGGCGCCGACATCGTCGCTCCTCCCAAACCCCTCTGCTGTCGACGCCCTCCGCCCCTAGACTCGCCCTGTCTCTCCTCGTCTGCTTTCACCACGAGTTTTGAATTCCATCCTCGGCTGATTCGCTTGGGTACGTCGCGACTCAGTACAAACATCAACACGACGTTAGGGGGAGAGGAAGATCCTGCCCAAAGAGGAGAAAAAAAAAAGAGAAGACGACGACACACTGAACGTCCACCCCCCTTTCCAGCGACTCTGGGCCGCGGGTCATCTTCCGTCGAGCACTTTCGCCGACGCAGTCCGATGCCACTTCGCCACTGTCAGCGAGCGCGATGCTGAGCGACGACGTCGTCCGAGCCAGTCTCTGCGTGGCCCCCCTCGACATAGCCCAAGCCCAGGCTGCAAATGGCTCGAGCTATCCTTCTCAACTCCCGAACAACCTCTACATGCAATCCCAAATGACGCCTCCCGCAACCCCAAACAGCTCCCAGGAGGACCTGTCGCCCGACGAGGCCGCCGACCCGCCTGTCTTCAACAGCTTCCTGCGGGCCTTCTTTCCCTTCACCCCCAGCGGTGCCATGACCGAGTCTAGCGTCACCATCGCACTGAACGAGGGAGACGTCGTTCTGGTGCACTCGGTCCACACTAATGGATGGGCGGACGGCACTCTGCTCGCCTCGGGCGCAAGGGGATGGCTGCCCACCAACTACTGCAGCCCCTACTATCCCGAACCTATCCGCAGCCTGCTCAAGTCTCTGCTCAACTTTTGGGACTTGTTGCGGAGCGCGGCCGTCGATGACAATGAGATATTCAAGAATCAAGAGTACATCAAGGGCATCATTGCCGGTGTACGCTTTCTCCTGGTTCGTTGACGTCATTCTCCCCAACATTTCAGCCTTCATCTCTCTAATGACTTTTCTATCCAGGATCGCTCCGGTCTCCTGGCTAGAGAGTCCGTTGTCGCCCACTGTGACGCCCTCCGGAAAGCCCGAAGAGTGTTGCTCTACGAATTGTCGCAGCTGGTCAAGACTGCGAAACGGCTACAAGAGCGTCAGGGAGGAACCCTCGAGCCCGCGGAGGACGTAAACGACATCATCGACGAGATGATCCTCAAGGCCTTCAGGATTGTCACAAAAGGCGTCTGCTTCCTCGACATTTTCGAGGAAGAAAAGAAGTCATGTGACGCGACCACGGTCAACTCGACAGGCACGGCGACAGAGCAGCTGTACGTGCCGCCCACGCCTCCGGCTGACCAGACCAACTTCGATCATGGCCAAGGTCCCGGGACCGATGACGCGGCCTCCCGTGACGCCACGGTCGAGCCGACGGCATCGGTTGAGACATCGGCCCTGCAGGCCCCCTCGGCGGCAGGCCCCTGGGGCAAGCGCCTGTCGTCACTCCAAGCGCCCGCTCACGACGCCCACGCGAGCGCTGCTCAGAAGCGGCTGTCCCATGCGAGCGTGCGCCGGAGCCGTCGTCTGTCAGGCTCCATGGCCCACCGCGTTTCTCTGGCCGGGCCTTCGCCCCTTTCGCGACCTCATCACCTCGCGTCGGAACGACTCAGCCGGAGCCACGACAAGTTTCTCTCCTACCTCGGCTCCTTTATCGGAAGACTGAATCTCCAATCGCACTCTCGTCCCGGGCTTGCCCTCGCCGTCAAGTTGTCGGCCACATCTGGAGGCGAGCTCGTCGCTGTTATTGACGGCGTCTGTGGCTACAACAGCTCCAACTTCAGCGCCCTCGGCCAGGTCCGTGCCGCCATGTTCGAGCGAATTCAGGCCCTGGTCCTGTCGGCCCGCCATATCCTGGGTCATACCCCCAGCGAGGAGAGCTCGGACATTATCCTGCCTCACGACAACAATACGCTGCTCACGGCCGCAACCGGATGCGTCCGGGCGGCCGGCGAGTGCGTAGCCAAGGCCAAGGCGGCCGTCGAGAGGGCGGGCGACTTTGAGATTGAGCTGCCAGAAAACGGCCTCGAGCTGGACCTCAGCGCCCTCGATGCCGTCATACAGGATCGTTCCCGCACCCCGTCCGTCACCGAACGATCCGACACGGCCACCGTCGAGCCCTCCTCCAACCTCTCCGAGCCATCAGCTGCGAGGCATAAGCGGCCGACCATAAGCACCGTCGACAAACCTCTACCCCGAGTGCCCAAGCTGAGCATCCCCACGGATCAGCACCTTCACCTGAACCCTTCACCGGCGTCGTCCGGGCCGTGCGCCTCGGTCAACGAGGACGCCTTCTCGAGCGCGGCCTCGTCCGTCTCGTCGACACGCCCTTCGACGCGGAATCTGCCCGGCTACTTGCATCACCCTGCATCACACGTCGTCGCTGATCACATGGTAGGGCCCGGTGGCTCGAGGCACGATGCCGACGTACACGCTTCGCGATTTGATTCGCTCGCCGCCTCGAGCGCCGGCAGCACCACGACGTACCTCAGCCGAGACTCGGAAACTAGCATCGTGTCGCAGACGTCGACGCGGGCCACGACGCCCGACCACGGCCTCGTGCCGCGCAGCAAGCCGTCCATGTCGGAGCTCAGCAGCTTCTCGCACGTCGACGATGCCGACGACGTCGAGGCCAGGCTGCTTGAGAGGACGTATGCCCACGAGCTCATGTTCAATAAGGAGGGCCAGGTTACGGGCGGCTCCTTGCCCGCGCTCGTTGAGCGCCTCACGACGCACGAGTCAACGCCCGATGCCGCCTTCGTCTCAACGTTCTACCTGACCTTCCGCCTCTTCTGCACGCCCGTCAAGTTGACGGAAGCTCTCATTGACCGCTTCGACTATGTTGGCGAGTCCCCTCACATGGCGGTACCGGTCCGGCTCAGAGTGTACAACGTCTTTAAAGGCTGGCTCGAGTCCCACTGGAGGGACCGCACCGACCGGGAGGCGCTTAAACTCGTCATCCCCTTCGCCGAGCAGAAGCTCGGCGCCGTCCTCTCCTCGGCCGGTCGCCGTCTGCTCGAGCTGGCCAAGCGGGTTTCGAGCGACAAATCGCTGGTGCCCCGGCTGGTGTCTTCGATGGGAAAGACAAACACGGCCATCGGGCCGTATGTGCCGGCGGACACACCGGTGCCACATCCGGCCATCTCCAAGAGCCAGCTGCACGCACTCAGCGCCTTCCGGGCCGGGGGAAACGCGCCGTCGATTGTCGACCTGGAGCCGCTGGAGCTCGCGCGCCAGTTGACGGTTCGGCAGATGAGCATCTTCTGCTCCATTCTGCCGGAGGAGCTACTCGCGTCGCAGTGGATGAAGAAGGGCGGCGTGGACGCGCCTCACGTCAAGGCCATGTCGTCGCTGTCGACGGACCTCTCGAACCTGGTGGCCGAGACGGTGCTTCAGCATCCGGAGATCAAGAAGCGCGCGGCCGTCATCAAGCAGTGGATCAAAATTGCCAACCACTGCCACGAGCTGCACAACTACGACGGGCTGATGGCCATCATCTGCAGCCTCAACAGCAGCACCATCAGCCGCCTGCGCAAGACGTGGGACGCCGTGTCGCCCAAGCGCAAGGAGGTGCTTCGCGCTCTGCAGGACCTGGTCGAGCCGTCGCAGAACCACAAGGTGCTGCGGACGAGGCTCCACGATCACGTCCCGCCCTGTCTGCCCTTCCTCGGCATGTATCTGACGGACCTGACGTTTGTCGACATCGGCAACCCGGCGACCAAGCACATGTCGCTCGGCGGAGAGTCGGACGACTCCAGCGCCGGCGGCCTGACGGTTGTCAACTTTGATAAGCACTGCCGTACCGCCAAGATCATTGGCGAGCTGCAGCGCTTCCAGATCCCCTACCGGCTGCTCGAGGTGCCGGACATGCAGGAGTGGTGGGCGGCGCAGATCCGACGGGTTCGCGCCGGCGACCAGGGCAAGGTCCAGGTCACGTACTACCGCAAGAGCCTGCTCCTCGAGCCCCGAGAGCCGACTCCGCGACGGGATCATCACGATCCGGCGGCGCCCGCGACGTCGGGCTCGACGGCCCCATCCCGGCCGGACCTCTTCGGTTGGATGTCTCGCGACCGGGGCGGCCAGACGCCGACGCCGGCTCAGGTGTGAAGAGGGTTTCCTTTTGGACCTTCGGATGCTTTTTTGTCTTCGTACCCTCTGCGCACATATTCATGATCGGTACCTACCATTCGACTTGATACCCCGGGCTCCCCGCCCTCCGCTATTTTCTACTTTCGTTTTTTTCCCCCCTCCGCCGGGCCCCTGCTACGCCGTCTCGGCGAGCCCGTCAGGCGGCGGGACAGACGGTGCTGGTGTATTTCATCATTTTTTTTTTATTTTGCCCGGGTTCGGGATTCTCTGCCAGGTGCTCATGGACACTGGGGGGGTTTGGGTTTACTGTTTCAAGCATCCAACCAGTTTGTGATGCCACGACGAAATGGGGGAAAACAGCGTCGCAAGTGCCCCTACGACGACTTTTGTCTCCCGCCACGAATAGGACGGGATCTCTGGAAGAACGACCCCGACTAGAGGTGTGCAAAGCGGACGCTCGTCGAGATTACAGCTTCTGCCATGTCGAGGGTTTTGCGTATTTCAGGGCATCAGACCAGATTTGGCTTCTTGTGTTGTGGGATTCTGTTTGCTGGATTGTGATGACGGGCGGACTCTTTCCGCGCGGCTGGCGGAAGCATGAAGGTGAAGGAAAGAGGTGGATTTCAGTCTTGTCAATGGGTAGGGACGGGCAAGGAAAAGTTGCTTGGTTTGTCAAGGACTGGGCTCGCGGACTGGCGCAGGAAAAGGATATGATTGTTAGCTAGGTACTTCGGAGAAGGGAAGCAAGCCAAGAAGAGCCGTTTGACGAATTTGATGCGCGCGCGTGACGTGGGAAAGGTGACGAAGGAGTAGGCAAACGAGGAAGACGGAAGAAAGAACAGAGAGAAAAAGAAAACGGACAGGGAAAAAAAAAGGGCGCGTGTACATACGGGTCGAGCTGAGGTGTGGTGATGATCGGGTTGGTTCGCGTAACGGGTGATACTTGACTCTCAGGGCAGGGCGGCGATGTAACCTAGGATGGTGTACAGATGCGAAGGAAGCAAGTATCGTAGCACGCAGTCTGAGTTGGAACATTCCTATTCGTAGCTTGCTCCTCCTCCATTGAAGGGAGGCTGGAGGAGGCCAGTTAACCTGTGACGGGCATTGTCCGCTGCTCGGTCGGAGATGCGATCCATTTAGTCTTTGGCCTCAAGATGGTGGCATCGATGGAGCTGTGAGTTGTCGCTGTATATACACATGAGAGGGCATCGGAATGAAGCTGTGTAGGAAGTAAATAACATGGAAAGTAATCGTACATACATACATACATGTTCGAAATGATACAATTTGAAAGAGCCCCCCGTCATGTCGCTTAGCAGCAGCGTGTGTAGCTCATGCAGCTTGACAACCCTCCCTCCTACCCCCCGTGCTCCCGTGCTACCGACCTACCTCTCGTAGTATTTTATAACGCGAAATAGACGACATTGCGGTGACAGAGACAGAGAGAGGGAGAGAGGCGCGGGGGGGGGGAGAGGGAAATGCCTACTAATTAATACAGCCGGCCCGTGTTCGGCCCGGACTTGTGCTGCATGAGCGTGCCTTTACATGCGTATGTATGTATGTAGAGCATTCATGTACGGAGGAGAGTCTATTTTTTCATTTGCCCCGGGACCCCACAAACGGGAAAAGGGGGACTTAAAACGGCCGACTATTGCGGGGATGCAGACGGTAGGCTTTCCCACTTGTGTGTGTGTGTGTGTGTGTGTGTTTCTCGACAAGGTTTTTTTTTTTTTTTTTTTGTTGAGCAACATGTGTACTAGGCAGCAGGTCAATTCTTTCACTTCTTCTTTCTTCAAGCCGTTGGTTTGGCGTTGGAGACCAAAAGAAAACAAAAAAAAAAAAGAATATCTACGTTACGTTACATGGAATGGGCTGAGCCATCGGCCGGAATTCGCGAATAGCTGGCAGTTTTTTTTCTGGTTGCTGGCTGACAACTTGTGCTTACTATTTCCTACTAGGTCGGAGACGCCTTCGCAGTACGGTCCGTGCGCCGGCGCCGGGCCGCTTCTCGACCTGTGTGTGTGTGTGTGTGT
>LAZP02000029.1:0-46889 GCA_001272575.2 Ophiocordyceps unilateralis | reverse complement strand
TGAGGAGGATCGGAGAGGTGTGCGTAGAGGGGGCTATAACCTATATCGCGGGTGGGTGCAGATGGGTAAGTTTGGTACTGTGCAGGCAAGGCATGTTGTGGTAAGTAGGGTTAAGGCTTGCTTTCTGTCAAATCTCTCCGGGCGGTCCCATTGATTTTCATATTTTTTTTTTTCTCCGCGACCCATCCCCCCCCCTCCCCCTTGGTCCCTTCCGGCGTGTTGTTCGGGCCCGGGGAGGGGAAAAAAAAAACTAAAGGGCGGGGAATGCAACTCGTTGGGCTGAAGACGCTTCAGGGTTCTGACTTCTCGTCATCATCCCATCCGCACGTGCCCTTGCTGTCCCGGGTGAGATCAAGTGTCACGGGTAAAAGCCATCGGCCTCTTACTGTTGTATGTACGTTGCGGTCCGCGTTCTCGTACCACGTCCGCGTGCTTCCCCAGACCACGAGCCTGGACCATCACCAACCTCCAATCTTTCTTCTCTCACTCCCCCCTTCTCTCGGAGNNNNATTACCCCCCCCCCCCCCTCCCTCCCCTCCCCCTCTTTCATCCTCCCTGGCTACCTACCTATTCAATTGCCTTTTCTTTTTTGGCTCTGCATGTGCTGCATGTCACCCTCCTTCTTTACATCGTCTTACTCGTTCCATTGGGGGGTTTTTTTTTTCCCTCCCCAATCATGATAGATAAATGATAACCTTCGTATATTATTCCATCCTCCCGATCCTTCACGCATCTTTAATGACAGAATTCCGCCTCCGGCGCTCTCCGGCCTACCTAGTCTGCAGTCATTCGCTCTCCGTCTCGTCTTCGAATTGTCACGAATTGTCAACGAAAAAGGAGGTAAATCATGGACACCGACAAGAAGGCTCACGGCCTCGCCGTCGATGAAACCTCGTCCACCCATGGCCATGGCCCCCGCCCCCGTGGCTTCATCTATAAATCGTTCCGCGTTTTTGGCCGTCAGGTTTGGTACGCCTCGCCCAAAGTTCAGCTCTTGATGGTCTCGCTCGTCTGCTTTCTCTGTCCCGGCATGTACAACTCTCTCACCGGCCTCGGAGGTGGTGGTCAGGTAGACGCCACGGCCCAGGATCATGCAAACGTCGCCCTCTACAGCACCTTTGCCGTCGTCAGCTTCTTATCTGGCTCTTTCGCCAATCGCCTTGGATTGCGCCTCACCCTGTCCATTGGCGGTCTTGGATACTGCATCTATAGCGCCTCGTTCCTCTCTTACTCCCATACGGGCAATGTTGGCTTCGTCATCTTCGCCGGCGCTTTTCTCGGCCTATGCGCCGGCTTGCTCTGGACGGCGCAAGGGGCCATCATGATGTCGTACCCGCCTGAGAACAGCAAGGGCCGCTACATCTCGTGCTTCTGGATCATCTTCAACCTCGGCGCCGTCATCGGCTCACTCGTCCGTTCGGCCTCGATCCCCTTATTCATCTTCCCGCCCGCTCTAACGTCGTCCAGATCCCACTCGCCGAAAACATCAACAAAAAGGCCGGACCCGTCACCGACGGCACATACATCGCCTTCATCATTCTCATGCTCCTCGGCGCCGGCCTCTCGCTCATGCTTTGCGACGCCGACAAGGTCATCCGCGACGACAACACCAAAGTCATCCTGATGAAGAACCCGTCCTGGTCGAGCGAGCTCAAGGGCCTCTATGACACCCTCTTTCAAGAGCCCTGGATCCTCCTCCTCTTCCCCATGTTCTTCGCCTCCAACTTCTTCTACACCTACCAGAACAATGACATGAACGCGGCTCACTTCAATACCCGCACCCGCGCTCTCAATAATCTGCTCTACTGGCTCGCCCAGATCTTCGGCGCCATTCTCTCCGGCCACTGCCTTGACTTGCACTACATCCGCCGCAGCCTGCGCGCCAGGCTCGCTTTTGGCTTCCTCGCCACCCTCACCTTCGTCATCTGGGGGGGCGGATGGCATTGGCAGAAGCAGCAAGTCGCCCGCGCCGTCGCCGAGAGCAAGGACTACAAAGGCCTCATCGACTGGACCGACGGAAGCCGCTTCGCCGAGCCCATGGTTCTCTACTTCTTCTACGGCTTCTACGACGCCATCTGGCAGACCTCCATCTACTGGTATGTCTTGCCCTGCTCAAGCGATTGATATAGGATGTTGACGGAAGTACAGGTTCATGGGATCTCTGTCCAACTCCGGTCGCAAGGCCGCCAATCTCGCAGGTCAGTCATTGTCTGCCACGAGCAAGACCCTCATGCCGCTGACATTTTCGAACCCGCAGGCTTCTACAAGTCGATTCAGTCCTTCGGAGCCAGCATCGCGTACTACATGGATGGCAGCAAAAAGGGGTACGACACCATCTTTGGAGTGACCTGGGGTTTGCTGGCGAGCTCCTTATTATTTGCCCTTCCTGTCATCCTGTACAAGATCAAGGACCACGTGTCGGTGGAAGATGACCTCAAGTTCAGCGACGAGACCATTGACGACGTCATCGTTGGGTCTGGGGAGAAGACCCACACGCGCCCGGAGGTCTGAAGGATGGGGGGGCAGCGTTCGCACGCTGGGGTGAGGCCTCGTAAGGGACCCATGTCCATTATCAACAAATAAACTTTATTTCGAGCAATTTCCGCAGTTTCTGGCACCACTGCTGAGTTTCCATGATCTCGCCAAGTTAGGCGGCCGCATCATCTGGCCCGGTGCGCGGATGGACGCGCTTGCTGATCTACTGTCGGCCTAGCCGCAGCAAACCCCTCTGAATCGTGACCGAAACCATGATGCCGAGGTACGGAGTCCGCGGACGGAAATGCAGCTGCAAACCCGCCGTGTACAGACCACCAACTCGGCGAGGGACATCTGCGTTCTCGGCGGTGCGGCGCTTATAGGAACACGGGGACCTACTCTGCTCGCCCAAGATGGGAGGTCCGCTTTACCTCTTGAGCACTCCACGCCTCTGTTGTTGGCGCTGCTATGAATGCTGGTCGGCTCTCGTGGTTCATCTTACTCCCCTCCGCCCAATGGTCGCTCTCGTCTTCCACTCGATCCGTCATCTCTCGTCCCCCTGCTGATCGCCATCGACGGCGTCTAGCGGCACAGGGCAGCGCCGCCAGATTCAATGGCCTCAATCTCAGCCATATCGAAGGGAACGCGACGGAAGCGGGACGGCAGTTCGGAGAGGTCGAAGTGGACGCCCTTTGCAGGTTCGATGGAGCCCAATTGGGAGCCGGAAGACCCGCCAATGCCGGCTTCGAAGCCACGGATGGACTTTTGCAAGGGGCCGTGTTGCTGGGCGTGGTCGCGGTACGAACTGAAAGAGTTATGGCGCGAGACGGAAGAGCTGTTGCCGTAGCCGGAGAAGGACTCCGGGAGCGTTCCGGTAGGGGAGGCGGGATGAGGTTTAGGCGTGTGGTCGACGGAGGCTGCTCGAATCGGTCAGTAAAGAGGAAGGGACAAAGAAAATGAAAAGGACAGCTCACAAGGAATGGAGCGGGGGCCGAGAAACTTGATCATGGGTGTGCGGTCGGCGTGGACGGCGGCCTGCCGAAGGACTCGAGTTGCGAACATTGCTTCTCGCGGAGATGGATGGCTGGCGAGTGAAGCGCGGTGTGGCTCTTGTTTTCGCTCCCGTTTCGTTGAAACAAGCGTTGAGATGGAGCAAGAAGGAGAGCGGGAGGCTTTCTGTATTGGTCGGAGTGGAACAGCGTCGTAGCACGAGAGGCGTAGGCAGAGAAATCAGGACGGAAAGAAGGGAGGGGGAGATTGATAAAGAAGAGCTCGGAGGGGGACCGGAAGTGGAGGTGCGCGAATCATGCGATGCACTAGTAGGTGGGGGTACCTGGAGTAGGGTAGGGCAAAGTTCGGTCTGGACAGGGCCTCAGCCCACACCGTACAGGGTACAAGCGCCGTACGTTGTTGAGCAGCAGAGGTCCCTTATCAGCGCGTCTCCTGCGTCTCGGGCCGCCTGCAAGCGGTTGAGGCTCAAAGATTCGATGTTGCGTGCACGCTTTCAGGCTGGCTGCATTCAGGGCAGCCAAGCGCATCCGGCGCCGCATCCCGACGGAACGGAATGTCCGCACCCAGTACTCAAGTAAGTGCCTTGAAGGGTGTGGACAGACTTGATCGGCGCTGCTATTCGCACCGTAACAGGTACAAGCACATGACATGAACCAGAAGTTACGCTCAGCATGTGCCTACCCATTGATCCCATTGACCCCTGATGTGCGAAGCGCAACCCCGAATTCCGTCCGATCATCGGAGGCCCTCCGGCGCTAGCCGCTAATTGATTGATTGATCCTCGACCCGCCTGACGGCGCGAGTCTATGCGGAAAAAATCGGGCTTGTCGAAGCCGGACTCCTCCGACTACTACCTGCGGGCCTCGATTCCACTCCAACCTGCCTGCCTACTGCACTGATGGTGCGCTCGTTCGGCGAATGACATGATGCCCGTCGCCGTCTCATCGTCTTGCCGCCGCCCTTCCTCATCTCATCTCATCACCCCATCATTATCATCGTATCGAACCATCCAACCCTGGACCCTAGAAACCTACAATGCCCTTCCACGCGGTGAGAGTATGAGCTCCTCCGAGATTCTCTCCGCCGTCACCCGGACGGCCCCCTCCGCCGCCCGTTGGCCGACGGTAAAGGCATCGTGAAACAGGTGGGCGTCCGGCGTGGAGCATGTCTCATCGCCCTCCACGCAAGGTGTCGACACATCCAACATGCCTATCGCTGCGTGCTCTTTGCTCAGACCCGTCCGTTGCACCTCCTGCTCTGTCATGGCGTCAAGGATCGTGGCCGCCGGCGTCGACCGCATCCCGGCCCTGCGCGGATACGGCCCGTCCATGAGGCCCCCCTTGCCGGTCTGCAAGATAGCTGCGGGGTATTTGCCCTCGGGTTGATCACTCAGCTCCATCGCCTCCGGCCTCGCCCTTCCCTTGGCTACCCAGCGTCCCAGCTCTTCTCCCACCTTGGAGTTCCATCGCTTGGTCAGGAAGGCAGCGTTGCGCATCTGCTCCGCCTTGGAGTGCGGTGCCGGTGGTTCCGGCCGCGTCTGCCACCCGGGCGTGAGCGTGACGTCGAGCAGGTCTGGGATGACGATCCGGAAGCCTTCCTGCTCGCGCTCATCTACCCTCCCTTGCGCGCCTGGGTCTGCGAGCCTTTCGACGTCTGACTTGGCCACGCCAGCCCAAAAGTCCGAGTAGGCAATCGATCTGCGATGGAGTGAGTCGCCATACAGCACCTCGACCTGGGAGAATAGATGCGACACCAGGGCGTCGATGGCGTGCTCGCTAGATTCCCGAGGCAGAGCCGCCAGATTCCAAATGTCCCAGGTTCCAAAGGTAAAGACCCAGAGGGTGCTGTGTGGAGCGACGGCAGCTGGTTGGCGAGAAAGGAATCGCTGCAACTGCGCCTCAAGGTCCGGCGTCTGCGCCGAAACGGGGTATTGTTCGGCGACGAAGGAGTAGTTTAATGCCGGCGACTTGGCCAGATCCGTCTTTTTCATCCGTTCCTCGAGCGCATGGATCTCATCGGCGTAGATGCCATTGGATGTAAGTCCGTGACTCGAGCCTGCTGGAGGGACGAGGGAGAAATGTGAGGAGCAGCCGAGCTTTTGAGAGACTGTGAGCTGCCGAGCCCCCCAAGGATTCGTACTCCTCGCCAATCATCGCTTACCTCGATGCAGAGCCGTTCCGTCCACGTCGGCCGACCGGAGGCGCTGCCCAGTAGGTCCTGGGAGCCGAAGACGACAATTCTCAAGTTGCTGCTCGTAGCCTGGGACCAAGTCCAATGGCGATGCCAGGATGCGGGTGTCAGGCGCACGAGGGCTGGGACGACGAGAAACAGAGCCGCGAATAGCACGAGGGAGCGCGCGCCCGCTCGTCTGATGCGCTGCGTGACAAAAGCCAATAGCGCCTTGAGCCCGGGGTGCCGAGGAGAAGGACAGTCGATGGGTGGCGGTTCATCGACCGACTTGGAGGCCCACGTGGAGCCCATGATAGTGCCCGGGCACGGACGCGTGTTCCAGCTTGGGCATTCGCGAGCTGGCGGTCACCGAGACAGGTCACAGGGGAGCGAGTCGGAGCCGGAGATGGAGGAGAGAGTGAGAGACAGCAGCGACGGCAGAAGAGGGTTACGACAAAGACATCCAGCTTTCGGCAGGGTCTATTCGACCGGGATGGATGTTTCCAGCTCGCCCCCGGGTCGGGGCTAGTGTGTGGGACTGAAATCGGGATTTGAGGATAAGCCGTAGAATCAGGAGGCGGCTAGAGGAGAAGGCGAGGGGAAATGATTGCCGCGCCCGTACACAGGCGGGCGAGCCGTCTGAAGCGCGATGCATCCATCACTAATGCGCCACGAAGTGCCGGCAGACGACAGCCGCATGATCCGCGGCGGCAGGAGATACGAGGCTCAAACGACTTGCTAGCCATGCGTCGACGATCTACGCCGTAAAATTGCAGTACTCCCTGATTGTGAAGAAGAAGAAGAAGAAGAAGAAGAAGAAGAAGAAGAGGCCATTATTCCGCGAAACTTCCATTGCACCGTCTGTCTCGGCTGTTGCCGGGGTGTCGCTGAAGGCGGAAGACGACATCGGGGGGTGTGTGGGAACGAAGCCTCCTCACATGAATCAGTCGCCCGCTGGATGTACGATTAGCGCACTCCAAATGCCATCTTCACATGGCAGCGTCGCCTGGCAGACGTCAGCGAGCGTCAGAAAAGAGACACTAAAGGGGAGGGAGGACGAGAGTTGTGCATGTCATCATCACCGTTCGGAAGCAGAGGAATCGCACTTGTAATACGGACCAGGGGGGGGGGGGGGGGCCTCGAGGAGAGATTGCTGCATTCCCGCAATCGTGAAACAGCCTCCGTCTTCGTCGTCGCATCTCTTCGTCGCATCTCGAGCCGCAAAGGGCCGGCTGGTCAACGAGTCGTGCAGTCGATCCAATTGCTGTCCATTTGTTCGTACCGTGTCCGTTGCTGAGCGTGGCTGACTGACACAAGCGCGTTCCAGCCCCGCCGCGCACTGTATCGACCTCACCACTAGCTTGATGAGCCTCTTCTCTGTCTCTCTCTTGTCTCTCACACTCTCTCTTCTCCTTCGTCTCTTCTTTTTCTTGGGTATCGAATTGCTTCTCGCTTTACCGCTATTACTGCCTGTCTACTGGCATCAGACGACGGCTCTCTTCGGCCCGTACTCCTCCGCCTCTCGCTGCTTTGGCCCTCATCGGCCTCGACTGTACGTGGCGTCGTCTCGCCATGATCGACCAAAGGACTCCTCTCGATCGTCATCGTCATACTCGCTAGACGCCACCTCTCCCAGGATGCTCTCCCACCTTCGCTTCCACCGCCGCGGCGCCTCTAATCCCGCCTCTCCCTCGCTCTGCCAACCAAGGCCTTGGTCGCCTCCGGCCGGCCTCGACTCTTGCGCAGGCCTCGATTCGGCCTCTCCCGATGATGTTCAGTCTTCCAGCTCATCCGTCGTGCCGCCCACTTTACCGCCCATTCCATCCGTGTCTTCGGCCCACACCGACTTGGCAGCCACGGATTGGCCATCAACGCAGTTACATGGCGGTGATACCTCTATCCGCGCCTTCGCCCCGCGGACTCATGGCGACGTGAAGCCGCAGACCGCTGCTACCGCGCCTCAAGCCCGAGATGCGGCTCACGGTCCCCCTTCCCCGAACCTGTCTAAGCGACTGCCACCCCGTCCTACCTCTTCCGAGACTGAGAAGACGTCGTCATCTCACACCGGACCTGCGACATCCTTCAGTACGCCCACCGAGCTGCAAAATTCCGCCAAAACGCCGACTCCTCCCTCAACCGTCCCCGGCGCGGAGCCGCCAAAGTCCAGAAAGAGTTTGCCCTTTCTGAAGAATTCCATGTCGACCCTCTTGATGCGGCGCAAGAACAACCACAATGTCCCGGACCTTCGTCCACTCCCGTTGACGAACCGCCCCGAAGAGCCCGTCTACGACCCGCGCATCAGAGGCACCCTTGTCCACGACTTTAGCGCTCCCAGACACAAGCACACCGCGGTCGCCCGTGATGAAATGGGTCGCCCATCGGCTGGTGATGCCAAGCCGTCTACAGGACCCGAGGTTCGTCAACTCCGCACTGGTAGCGCCTCGGACTCGACACGATCAGTATCCCTCGACACGACTTCATCTCCCGCCCATCCCTCGCCGAGCGTCTCTTCAGCCAGGACCAAGGCCTCGTCCATCGATCAAGCTCTGGTCGTGGCCAACGACGAGGCCCGTCCCCCAGTGCCGCCCAAGGATCACCCCCCCCTGCCATGCCAATCGTCATCACCCACCCCTGCCGCCAAGGCTGCCGATGCCGATGATGAGGAATCCCAGCAGACGACGCCTTCCAGGTGCAACACGCAATCCAGGAACGTCTCTCTGCCTGAAATCTCAGCCCTGCCCAAACACATGAAGAGCACATCCTCCAGGTTTAGCTTCGACATGATTGGCGCGGCTGGACAGGAGAAGTTGCTGGAAGAGCGGCATCGCCAGCGCGAGTTGGAAAAGAAATCGGCCGGCGTTAACGAGCCGAGGAACACTAGTGATGATGATTACGACCGTGACTCCATCGACTACGACGCCATGATGGACGATGAGGGACTGGAAGAGAGGATACCAGGCGTCAACGCCGATGCCGAAGAAGAAGAAGAGATTGATGAACACGAAGATTACTACATTTTCGGTGACAGGAACAACCCATCCAATACTGTCTCGTCGCTGACAAGTCCGAAGAGCACCGGCGTTATGGGGACGTCGCGGGACGATGATGGGCAAGGTCAGACGTTTGCTGTGTCCTCCCAGGCTACTTCAAGCCCTGGTAGCTCATGTCTGTCGCCCAAAACCCGGCCCTTGTCCCTGGAGGAAGGCAGCTGCGGCCTGGTTTCTGGATTGGGCATCAGACCTTATAGCGTGTCGACTTCCTCCGCCCCGGCGACGCGCAACGCACCGGAAGACGACCTCTATTTTGATGATGGATTGATTGATTCGAAATGCGAATTTGCCCAGGATCTCGCCGAGGAGCCGGAAACCTGCGGAGTGCCCTTTGACGAATCCATATTCGACAACAATGACACCGACCAGTACGGCCGGCCCGTGCCCGGGGCCTTTGCTCAGGCTCAGATTATGAGGCGTGCGGCGATGCAGGGCGTGGCGGGGGCCAAGAGAGATTCCGACGTGACTTCGGGAGCGTCGGCGCCGTCGGCTGTGCTCCGCTCCACGGCTCATACATCCCCTCTCGTAGACGCTCAGCAGGAGTGCGAGACTCAGTATGCTGCCCCTGATGCCGGCAACAGAGTTGGCGGCCTAGATGAATCCTCCTTGGCGGCCTACCAGGCGGCTCTCGCGGCGGCCGCTCACGAAGCGGCGGCCTCGGGCAAGTTCCAGCGGAGCTCATCCCCGCGAAAATCCGAGGGGGAGTCGACGGATCCTTGGGAAGCCTCGCTCCCAGCCATAAGGCGGACCGAGTTTGGCGACGATGGTGACGGTATGGAGTACGACGATGTTGGCGACTTGGATGACGACGCCATAATTGCAGAGGCAAACGCCACCGCGCTCGCCCAGGACTCTGACGGGTGGTACGGTCAAGAATTCGGCTTCTACTCTACTCCGGCCGGTCAGCACCAAACGCTGCACGCGCCGGGCCCGTCCAAGTTCACCAACTTTGAGTACGCCAACGGAGGCTTCTTTGGACCCAAGGGGATGAGTGACATGGATCACAGCGCCAGTGGCCGCATGATATCAAGGGAGCCCAACCTGACGCCGATCACGGAGCGTTCCGAGTACTCAAATCGTAACTCGTTTATGAGCCTCGGCCTCCCGCCTTTCAGCTCTTCGACACCCGCCGTCCAGAGTCCTGGCCTCTCTCAGCTGGCGGCGGTTGGGGAGCGTGGCGATGAGCAGATGACACTCTCGGCGCTCCTGCGACTCCGGTCCAGGGCCTGGGGCGGTTCGCAGGTCAGCCTGGCTTCGAGCAAGGACGGCTCGCCGAGGTCGGAAAGGGGAGACGCGGCCGCATCTCCGTGGGGTCTGAACGCGGCAGGGTCTTCACCATATCTGACCGGCGAACACGGGCGCAAGAATTCCTTTTTGTCGACGGCCAGCCCGGACTCGGAGGATGTTAGCGAATGTGGGAGTCCCACGCTGACGATGGCGGTGCCGGTCTGGTCGGAACCGGCAGAGCCGATTGCGATGCCCAGCGATCAGAGGCAGACTTTGTGTTCATCAAGACGCAGCTCTTGGGACGTGGCATCCGGCGCCGCGGAGGACGGCAACACGTGCGATGCTCGGCCATGGTCCGGGAGGAGCCATCATCATCGACAGCGAAGCTCGACAGACAGCGTGTCGTATCTCAAAGAAGAGGAGGGCGGAGAAACACGATGGATCATGGAGAGGCGACGGACGGGCGAATTTGGAGAAGTCGAGATCCTGGAGCGCGAGGTGGTGGAAGGAGGTCGCATCTGATGGCGACGGTCCCGCGCGGGCGAGACTTACGAGAGGGGTTTTGGGTGCTACTTAGGGGTATTCAGCGCTGTTTTGTTGGCCCCCCCCCCCTTTTTTTTTTTTTTTTTTTTTTTTTTTGGCTGAGTCGGCTTGTCTTGGCGTGTTTGGGCGAGATGGCTGGATACACGCGGATTGAAAAGCAAGGCGTTTCTGAGGGAGTGTGTCTCCGGACTTGGTTATGAGATCAAGCAGGAGGATTGGGCGTCTATATCTAGCTCATTGCTGTGTCATACATGGCCCGGGCCCTTGTTTCCATTTGCCTATCTCCGACACGCAACGTGGTGTACGATAGCGCGTGCTGTATTCGTCCATCTATGCGCATGAGCGGGATGTGTCGTGTCCCGGGCTGACGAATCTTGATGAAGCAGCAAGAATCGGTCACACAGAGGCAGGCCGGGATGTCTTGGGCGATGCACGGCAGGGAGGCGCTATGGGGAGGCGCCATGAAGCAAGACAGTGTCTGCTGCGGACGGCATCTGCGTCGCCATGGCCGAGGTGAGGGCTTGCGGGCATTGGCACTCCAGCGGCATTCCAGCGAATATTGGACGGACGGGGTTCGGTCTGTTGTTGGTGGCTGCGTCGCACGAACCTTGGTGCTGTCGAGCGGAGAGCAGAGAAGCATCGGACTATCCGGCTGCGTCCATCGTCGACGACTAATCCAGGGTCGGCATCGTGACACAGCATGCTTGCCTGGGGAGGTAGGAGATAGGTGGGTAGCTAGGTATAGCCTATCCATCTCCTTCGAGCCCGTCTCGCCTTCCTTCAAGTGTCGGGTCTAAAAACCCGCCTGCCGGCTACGCTCTAATCCGCATTCCGAAGGCTGGTGATGTGATCCCGCCTTTTCTTTTTTGCCACGGGGCAACGGATCACCGCCGCTCACGACCTCTCCCGGCCCTCATCCCTGGTGGACAAAGAGTAAGCGAGAGAGCGAGCGAGAGAGAGCTGTGGCGCCGCCCAGATCCGACCCTTGTCCGCTTCTCTCCCCTGTTTTCCCCTTCTTAAGGACTTGACCGCTCGATGGGGGGCGTCGACTTTCAGCTCGGCTCGGGCATGGACCAAGCTCCCCGGGATGCTGTCGCTCCGGCCCCGCCCCGGCCGCCGACGGGGTATCCGGACAAGAAGCTCGAGGCGGGAGAGACGTCGTCTGAGAGCCTTTCAGCCGGTGGCGAGGACGTCTTGTCGTTGCAGGATCTTGACCCGGCACTGCATATGAAAATGCATCTCGTCAACGATGTGAGTGTCGATGGTAGGATATGTTGTTTGTTCTGCGCTGAGTCTCGTCCATTGGTAAGGCGATTGACGAGATTGGATGGACCCCGTACCATCTGAAGCTCTTCTTCCTCAACGGCTTCGGGTCAGTCATTAATGCCCCCCCCTTTTGGTTCTTGTGTCGAGCAGAGGCAGTGAGATTGCTGACCAACTCCCAGCTATGCAGTCGACTCCATGATCCTCAACTTCCAGGCCATCATCGCCGAACAGGCCTACCGCGAGATCGGCCAAGACGGCTACAAGAACGCGCTCACCATCGCTGTCTACTGCGGCATGCTCTCCGGCGCCGTCTTCTGGGGTAGTTTCGCAGACATCATCGGCCGCAAGTACGCGTTTAACTTCTCGCTCTTCATGTGCGCCGCCTGCTGCATCGTCGCCGGTGCTATGCCCAACTGGCCTTCACTCGGCCTCTTCATCGCTCTCCTCGGCTTCGGCGGAGGCGGCAACCTCATCCTCGACTCCGTCGTCTTCCTCGAGTACCTGCCCAGCTCTAAGCAGTGGCTTCTGACGGCGCTCGCCTGCTGGTGGGGGCTCGGCCAGGCCGTTGCCAGCTCCATCGGCTGGATCTTCATGGTGCCCCCTCAATGGAACTGCACCGACAGTGATGGTTGCACCCGGGACAACAATTGGGGTTGGCGCTTCACGCTCTTCGCAGGCGGTGGCCTCGTCCTTACCCTGTCGCTGCTCCGCATCACGGTCATTCGTCTGCGCGAGACGCCCAAGTATCAGTTAAGCGTGGGCCAGGAGGCCGAGCTCGTAGAGACGTTCCACTTCCTTGCCCTCAAATACGATCGTTCTTGCTCATTGACGTTGGAAAAGCTTGAGGCTTGCGGCACCATCCGGTCCGTCGGCCGAAACGGTCGCTTCTCCTTTGTCTCCGAGGCGCTGGCTCATGTTGGCGGTCTCTTTTCCACCAGGAAGCTGGCCATGTCGACCACTATGCTCTGGTTCTCGTGGTCACTAATCGGCCTGGCCTATGCTCTCTTCTTCGTCTTCTTGCCGTGTGTCCCCCGTCTCCCTGCAAAATGTTGATCGTCTGACATCGAATCAGGACCTACTTGAAGAACAGCGGCGTAACGTTCGAGCGCCCGGAGGCCGAGAGGTGGCGCAACCTGGTCATCACCGACTTGAGTGGCGTGCCGGGTCCCGTCATCGCCGGCCTCCTCTGCAACCTGAGGCCGCTGGGCCGCAGATACACCATGACCATCGGCGCCCTATGTACAGCCGCCTTTTTCTTCGCGTACCCGACGGTCAAGACGGCGACGCAGGATCTGATCTTGGCCTGCTTCATCGCCTGCTTCATACACGTCTACTACGGCACGCTCTACGCCTACACGCCCGAGGTGCTCCCCAGCGCCCACCGAGCGACGGGCAACGGCATCGCCGTGGCTTGCAACCGCGTCATGGGCATCGTGTCGGCCGTCGTTGCCTCTGGTGCCAATACGTCGACCCCGGTGCCCTTGTACATCTGCGGAGGGTTGCTCATCACGGCCGCCGTCGTGGCAACTATGTTTCCCCTAGAGCCTTGCAGCCGGAGGAGCTCGTGAGTTGGGCGTCGATGTGACGATGTGGGTGTGGCGGAAGCCGGATGGCTTGGTGAATCGCGCAAGAATGACGAACCTCGATCGCAGCCAGCCTATACAGTGTGCTCGCTCAGAGAGGCTCGAGCTTGGGTTTACGAACCAAATCAGCGCCGCGGACTGGTAATGATGAGCGCATTTCGGGCTGAGTTGGGAGCTGGGCGGGCGTCGTCATCCCACACGGATGTCTGGTGGCAACCTAATCGTGTAGAAAGGCTAGGAATCAGGATACTCCCTCCTAGAAGCCCTCTGCCCCCTTTACCCCGCTCCAACAGAATCATGTGGCAGAGAAGCTGCGTCAGTACTAAAACATTTGTACGACCAAACTGTGCAGAGGCGGCTTGTTCGGAATGGTGAGAGATCTTGGTGAAGATGTCCACTCTGTAGCTTTCCGACTCGTTCATGTCATATGATACTTTTGCGTCCGCCGCGTAAAGCTGTATATTTTAAAGAGGGGTAACGGGCGAAGGGTCTGTTGGTACAGTGGCTGTACTAAATGACCGGCTCCAAGTACGGATAAGTACGAATATACGAAAGAGTCGACATAAATCGGCAAAGAACATGAAATAAAATGAAATGAAACCGCCCTGTTAGCACTTTTTATCGCCACAGACAAACGGCAGTGCGTCAGCCATCCGCCACCCGTCGGGACCCGCATAACGTTCACCTACAGCAGGCCACTATATGTAGTATATAGGCTGAAGCTCCGCGTGAGGATTGGCCATTAGCGTCTCGGCAACTCCGGTGCAAGGTCCAGCTGGCTAACGACGCTGTGATACTAGTTCGAGGTGCGAAGCCTTCTAGAAAATGGCTGTGGCTCAGCCTCACGCAAGGGCGAATTGCAACAGCTGGCTGTGTCTCTTGTGCTGCCAGCGCAATGCAACGAGCGTTACGTTGCATAGTAGGTCGTGTCAGCAGCGTCATTTTACCAAGCCTCTTTTTGACTTCAGTTCAAATCTTCGGACCGGAGAGAACTAATGCAAGCCCGAGTCGCGGAGAAAGAAAGACTAGTAGAAGATAGGAATAGGAAGGGAAGAGAGAATGAAAAGAAAGGACAAGGCAGCGAGTGGATAGGAAGGTAGATGAAGAATACAAAACAATAAAGAACTCAAAATAGTAGAGTGGTAAGAAAAGGAAACAATAAGAAGCTAAGAGGAGGAAAGACCAATAGAAGACGAGAAAATCAGAGGACTGATGGCGGGATTTTAGATTCTGCACGACATAGAACCTTTCGTATTTACATACCTTTACATAGATAGGTAGGTAGGTATTATCTCGAGCCGTCATATCATCTGCAGAGCGAAAGGCGTCGGTCGGCAGCGGATTGTCGACCAAGGGTTCGTTGCCCGGTTCCGCGTGCTGTGGCTTGCTGTAGCCGGGGGCTGTGCAGGGCTGGAGAGGCTGGCTCAGAGAGGCAGGTGAGGAGACAGGCTACTAGGCAGCCAAAGACGGAAGCGATCCGGTCAGGGGTCTGGCCCAGCGTGGCGACGCCGCTACGCGTGGGGGCCCAGAACGACCGGTTGATTGACGCATGGCGGGAGGGAGGGATGGAACCTTTGTATATACGAAGTAGGGCCGGTAGAAATTGGGGGGGGGGGGGGGTGAAAAACATTGTGTATCGCGACTGGGCGAAGAGCAGTTAAATCTTACATATTCTGAACATGACTTCGTACAGCGAAGAAGAGATAGGGATGAAGATTCTGGGCATCAGGATGATGCTGTGTTGGATGTTGGGATGATGCTTAGACACGCGCCTTATCAGTGGAGCAATGAAGGCACGTGCTCGGATGGAGACTTGGCGATATAGGTACCACGATTAATGGAAGCTGTCAGCCGCAATGGGGTAGCGGCCCGGCGTGGGGATTCGGAGGGTAATTCCCTTCGTACCAAGCATTAGTCGGTGGGACCAGCCTGTCGAGAACTGAACATGAACAACATCGCCGGTGATGTCGCCAGGGACAGCAGACCATGGCACTGCTAGCCTCTGGCCGCGATTCATGCCGTCGGCAGCAGTCATTCATCATTCGAATCTGCCTTACCCTCTCCCCCCTTCCCCCTCTCCCCCTGCCGGAGCCCGCGGGATGCCTATCTCTCATATTTCTCTCTGCGTGTCTGTCAGAGAGAGAGAAAGGCAAAAACCCAAAACACCTAGTCTGGGGCTCGTCCCATTCGAAAAGGCTAAAAAATAGCTACCTAAGCGACTCTGGGTTAAGCATGAATCCATTTGGGCTCCATTCTGGGTCGCCATCACACAGGTATCTTCCCTTCGGTACAAGTGCAAGACGCAGGGAGGAGACCTTGACGGCGCGACCAGCCGTCTCGGGCATGGTTGGTGGAGATGGGGGATGTACGAATAGGCCAGCTGACGAGGCATCAATATGTCTCGTCGATAGCGCTCCCGTCGTTCGAGCAGGGCCTCCCCCCATCTTTGTCTCGACCGCTTTTCCCCTCATGACTTTATTTTTCCATCTTATCTCGAGATAGATCATTCTGGGTATCTTCCAGCCGCGTAAAGGCCGAAGCGAAGCCTCGTGGCGCAGCTTCGAAACCTACCAACAACGTGTGACGGTGTCGCGCCCACCTTTTGTCACTCGACGTCTTACTCACAGCCCGCTCTCCCTGCCATCCGTTCACGTCAATTCGTCTGTATGGATACCTGAGGCGCCATCTACCTACAGACTACTAGACAGTGACCACCTACCTACCTACCTACCTACCTGGTAGGTACTAAGCGTTGCCGCCCTCCGCCATCCTTCCAGAAGCCGGCTTAAGAAGGCCCGACTTCCCTAGCAGCACCAGCATCAAGGGCAAAGGGGGAAAAAAAAATAAAAATTTCCGCCAAGCGCGAGAGGTTCATCATTAACTCTGCGTCCACTCCAAGGTTACTCATTACCTACCTACCTACCTACTTGCCAAACATCGCTATCTGCGGGCAGCTGTTGGAGCTGCGCTATTGCCCCGCCGCTCTCTCCTACCTCTTCTCCCCCCTTCTCCGCGCTTATCTTTCCCCCCCCCCCCTCCTCCCCCTTTCTCTCTCTCTCTCTCTCTCTTCTCTCTCAATCCTCCGCCGTCGTCGCCTCTTTTAGTCTCCCCGTCGGGCGCGCTCATCTAGTGACGATCCCTCTCCCATACCTACCTTTGTCGAATAAGCATCTTTACTCGACATGTCCTCCAAAGATGAGCCCATTGGCGGCGAAAAGGGCGTCGGCCTTACCGCCGAGAACGCCAGCCATGTCATCTCCAAGGAAGGGCCGGCTCCCGTCTACCGGGATCCCAACTTTTTCACCCGGTCGGGGCTCAACTTGGAGTCGTTCAAGATGTCCCAGTATGGCCTCGGCGTTACTGAGCTCGAGCGTCCTTTGAAGACGCGTCACCTTCACATGATTGCTATTGGCGGCTCGATCGGTGCAGGCTTCTTCGTCGGCTCAGGCCAGGCGTTCAGCAAAGGCGTGCGTGCTTTAATCGATGCCTAAATACAATCACGGGCTGCTAAAACGTCACAGGGCCCGGGCAGTGTTCTTATTGACTTCTTAATTATTGGAATCATGATGTTCAATGTCGGTTAGTATCACCAAATCCCCCCCCCACTTCCCAACTCATTGGTCGTCCACTCGCTGACGTTGGCTTCTTGAATTAGTCTACGCCCTGGGCGAGCTCTCGGTTCTCTACCCCGTCTCTGGTGGATTCTATACCTACTCGGCCCGCTTCATCGACCCCGCGTGGGGATTTGCCATGGGATGGAACTATGTCTTTCAATGGGCCGTCGTTCTCCCACTCGAATTGACCGTCTGTGGCATAACGATTCAGTACTGGAACGCACAGATCTCCGTCGGCGTCTGGATAGCGGTCTTTCTCGCCGCCATCATTATTGTCAACATCTTTGGAGCCCTTGGGTATGCCGAAGAGGAGTTCTGGGCATCGTGCTTCAAGCTTGCTGCCACCGTCATCTTCATGATCATCGCTCTCGTGCTCGTCTGTGGTGGTGGCCCAAAGAGTGGTCGCTATAACGAGTTCTGGGGAGATCGCTACTGGCACGATCCTGGCGCCTTCAAGAACGGCTTTAAAGGCTTTTGCTCCGTCTTTGTTACCGCCGCTTTCGCCTTTTCCGGTACTGAACTCGTCGGACTTGCTGCTGCCGAGTCCAGTAATCCTGTAAAATCCCTTCCGGGCGCCATAAAGCAGGTTTTCTGGCGAATCACCCTCTTCTACATCCTAGGCCTCACATTCGTCGGTCTGCTCATTGACTCCAACGACCCGGCCTTGCTATCCGATACCCCCTTCGCCGATGTCAAGGCCTCGCCCTTTGTCCTCGTCGGCAAGTACGCTAACCTTAGGGGGTTTGATCACTTCATGAACCTCGTCATCCTCGTCTCCGTGCTATCTATCGGTGTCTCTGGCGTCTACGGTGGCTCGCGCACTCTGACTGCTCTGGCCCAGCAGGGCTACGCCCCAAAGATTTTCACTTACATCGACAAATCCGGACGGCCTCTGCCATCAGTCGCAATTATCATCGCCTTTGGCTTGCTAGCATTTATCAATCTGGACGCCAAGGGCCCTACCGTTTTCGACTGGCTCCAGGCGCTGTCTGGTCTTGCTGCCCTCTTCACCTGGGGCTCCATCTGCCTTGCCCATATCCGATTCCGCAAGGCTTGGTCATACCACGGTCACACTCTGGACGAGATTCCTTTCAGGGCCGCTTTCGGCGTCATTGGCTCGTGGATTGGTCTGTCTTTATGTGTCCTCGTGCTGATAGCTCAGGTGAGGGATTCCTCCTCTCCCGATCATGGGCATTTGCTAACGGTGCCCCACCCAGTTCTACACCGCCGTCGCGGCCCCCATCGGCAAATCTGGTGTGAATTCTGCTGAGGGCTTCTTCAAGTCGTACCTCGCCGTGCCGGTCGTCATCATATTTTGGATCGGCGGGTATGCGTGGAAGCGCTCCGGCTGGCTTCGGACGCCGCAGATTGATGTCGACACGGGGCGCCGTGAGCTCGACTGGGAGGAAATCCGTGCCTACCGGGAGAAGGTGGCGTCATACCCTGCATGGAGACGCATCCTTCATACTGTGATGTGAAACTAGGGTGAAGATGCGAGAGCGTGTCGTGCGAACATGGACGAGAAGGAGAGAAAGGGAGAAAAGAGGAGTTGATAAAGTCAAGACCAGGTTTAGTTCTCCCGCTTCTGGGGAGCTGGCCTCGGCCTTGACCTTGATGATGGTTACACTCCGTGTCCTATACCAGGAGTTCACTAGATGATTTTGGGAATGAGAAACGCCAAGCCGTGGTATTAGCAGATATGGCGGCACATCACAGCTTGTAGCGCCACGGGATATGGACGGGGAAAGGTTGCCGAACGGACGCAACGCGGAAGACGTGCAATTAAGCTACTGGATCTGCCTAACGCTGCGCGGGGCGTCTGATGTCGAGAGGGGACGGGTGAATGCGAGGCGGAGGCGTTTGCGGTCTTGGCCGCGGCTATGCGACGATGTCCGGGGGTGGAGAACGTCCGATCTCGTGGCAGTACAGTGGGCAATGGGGGCCAAGGCGGATCGGCGTGGGGTAGAAGGTTCAAGTTTGCATGTGATGATCGAATCGGCTGACTAAACGTTGAAAAGCTGTCGCCTCAGGCGCAAGCACTTTGGTCCGACTGCATCGCCAGACATGATGGCTTCTGCGGTTGGCCTGACGTCGCTCCGCCTCTGCTTCAGGCTCATCAGAAGAAACCCAGCCGCGGCTGGGATATCGTACCGAGCTGGCGTGGTGGAGAGCCCGACGCCCGACCGGTCTGCACCCAAGGATGACGCAGCCCCCGAACAGCAGCGTCGACCATTGCCAGCGTCATCGGAGCCGGGGCCGATGGCGCGACGGCTGGAGGAGGCGACGGAGGAGGCGATTGTGAGCGGCGGCACTGCGGGCAGACGCGCCGTCGAAGAAGCCGGCTTCTCGGAGGAGCTCAAGCAGAGACTTCTGGAGAAGGTGACCGACGCCAAGTTCAGGGAGGAGCACAAGGCGGCCTTCGTCGAGGCAGGGCTCACGTCGGCGGCGGGCGAGGGCACGAGGCACATGGCTACTGGGCAGCCCTGGACCGGGTCTGAGACGGTCGAGGACGCGGTTCTCAGGATGTTGGACGACGCGAAGCGGCCCTTGAAGCCCGAATTGCGTGGCAAATTCGAAGCGCCAGCAGGAGCGAGGCCTCTCAAGAGGCGTCGAGTCGAGAAGGCTGGACAACGAGCGGCAAGCGCGCGAGACCAAGCGGCCTTGTATACAGAATTGGGTATCGGGTCCTCCAAGGGATTGAGCGAGGCTGAGAGAGAGGATATGAAGAGGGAGTTTCGGGAGAGGTTCCAGCCCGCAGCGCGGTCGATTCCAGTCTCCGTCTCAGGGCTGGCGGCTCTGGCCAACGAGAGGATCGAGGACGCCATCGCAAGAGGGCAGTTCAAGGACCTGCCGCGAGGCAAGGCGGTGGAGGCGGACCCGCAGGCGGCGAGCCCCTTTATCGACACAACCGAGTACCTCTTGAACAGAATAATCAAGCGACAGGAAATTGTGCCACCGTGGATTGAGAAGCAGCAGGAGCTCGGCAGGGCGGCGCGCGTCTTCCGCGAACGGCTGCGAAACGACTGGAAGCGTCACGCGGCGAGGATGATGACCGCCAGGGGGGGCTCGCTGAAAGAACAGATGAGGAGGGCGGAAGAGTACGCGGCGGCGGAGAGAAAGTACGTTGCGCAAAACAAAGGCTCGGACGAGAACATGTCTGCGCCGGCGTCGGACGACCCGGTCGGTGCAGAGGCGCATCCCTTCCGCGACGCAGACTGGGAGCGGGTCGAGTCCGCGTACATGAAGCTGTCGATCGAGAAGCTCAACGACCTGACGAGGAGCTACAATTTGATGGCACCGGACGTGGCGAGGAAGCCCTACTGGGCACTGAGGAGGGAGCTGGACGCGTGCTTTGCAGAAGTGGCGCCGCTACTGGCTGACGAGATTAGGCAGAGAGCCGGCGCGAGGGCGGCTCCGCTTCCTGGCCGGCCGGTTGAGAGACGAGGCGAGGGATTCGTAGAGCAGTGGAGGGGTAGAGACGATGTTAGGATCCATGTCGAGGCGGAGGAGAAGGCCTATGGGCTGAGGGAGTGGTGGAAGGACGTGTGGAGGAGGTGGACGGGATAGGTAGGTAGTCGGAGTGATGTCTCGGCGGGGAAATGCGTCGAGGATATTTTCCGGATGATTTGGGCTTGAAAATGATGAAGGATGGTCAATCGAGGCAACGAAGGTCAAAGCGAGCTATATTTTGCATAGAGTTCTTTGTTTTCCATTCTGTTGTGTCAGTGTCTAGCTTGAGTCTTATTGTGCGAGGCGCTATCGAGATGTACCATGCCTTCCTCCTGCCGAAGCAGCGAAGCCATCATCACCTAAGTGCATATAGACGCTCAACTCATAGAGCATCATCGTCTAGAGGCCTTTGAAAATGCTGCGATGATCGTACTTTGTTTCGTCCCTTTACCCCTTCTTCTGTTGTTTGCTGAAGTGGATACCGTCGATATGCAGCAAGGATCTACCCAGGTAGCTAGGATACCTCTTGTGGGGGTAAGCTTTGAGCTAGCTCGATCGGGCATCTGGAATCTGCAGCGACGCTTGGCCGCTTCTCAGTGGGGTGGAGGCACTTTTTTATTTTCCTTTTATTTTTGGCCGGCCTGTTGTCCATCCCCCCCCTTTTTTTTTCTCTCTCTCTCCTTCTTTTCTCTCCTTTTTACACTCTCGGTCGGGCCCGGCCGACCGAACCGACCGAATGGGGCAGCGTCAAGTCGGTCCCTTGGAGCTCTCTCAGCTCGCGATGGCTTCACTGTCATGACCGCTGCCCCTCCGCTCAACCCTCGTGCCTTTCGCCCCGTCCTTCCTCACCAGCTTCTCCGTCGACGACTCGGCTCATGACCCTCGACTCCGCCCCGCCATCGGCCGCGCCCGATGACGGCGATAAGAAAGACACCGGCTGCGAAGACGCGGCCCCCCTGCGCCGCACCGTCGTCGACAATGCCCGCGCTGCCGCCTCCAAGGAGCGCTCCATGACGCTTCTCCAGGGCCTTAGGCTCTACCCCAAGGCTGTCGCCTGGAGCCTTCTCATCTCCACCTGCATAGTCATGGAGGGGTACGACATCAGTCTCGTCAACAACTTCTGTATCCTTCCCCTTCCACCTCGACCAGTGGCTCTCACCTCGGCTGACGGTAAAACCAACAGATGCTTTCCCTCAATTTAAGCGCAAATATGGCGCGCTACTCGAGGATGGCACCTACGAAGTTTCCGCCCCCTGGCAGGCAGGCTTGAGCAACGTCGGTGACCCATAGCAGCCTTACTCTGCCATCCCCCACAATCCTTTCCAGCGCTACTCAACGGACCTATGCTGACGAGATCCTCGGCCACTTTTCGCTTATAGGGCGCCCAAGTCGGCGAAATTATCGGTCTTTTTATCAATGGCTTCGTCTCGGAGCGCTTCGGCTACCGCTATACCGTCCTGGCCTGTCTGGCTCTCGTCGCTGCCTTCACCGCCATCTTCTTCACCGCGCCCAACGTTCAAACCCTGCTTGTCGCCGAAATACTGTGCGGCGTCCCCTGGGGGATCTTCCAGACCCTGACCGTCACCTATGCCTCCGAAGTCTGCCCAATTGCTCTGCGCGGCTACCTCACCACCTACGTCAACTTCTGCTGGGGCCTCGGGCAGGAAATCGGCATCGGTGTCATCCGGTCCATGCTGCATCGCAACGACGAGTGGGGGTTCCGCATACCTTACGCCCTGCAATGGATGTGGCCGGTTCCGCTCTTCGTCGGCGTCTGCTTCGCCCCCGAGTCCCCTTGGTGGCTGGTCCGCAGGGGCAGGATCGACGAGGCCAAGAGATCCCTCCTGCGCCTAACCAGCCGAGACCGCGAGACTGACTTTGACGTCGACGAGACGGTCGCCATGATGGTTCACACCACGGCGCTCGAGGAGAAGATGACGGCTGGAGCCACCTATTGGGACTGCTTCAAGGGCACTGACCTGCGTCGCACCGAGGTTGTCTGCATGACTTGGGCCATCCAAAACCTCAGCGGCAACTCCTTTTCCAACTATTCGACCTACTTTCTCAAGCAGGCTGGGCTGCCCGAGGAGACGTCCTACTCATTCGCCTTGGGTCAATATGCCATCAACATGGTAGGTGTCTTCGGTGCCTGGGGTCTCATGACTCTGGGTGCCGGCCGGAGGTCTCTTTACCTCTACGGGCTGTGCGGACTCTGCGTCATGCTCTTTATCCTCGGCTTTCTCGGCCTCGTGCCCGAGAGACAACGTCCGATGGCGTCGCTGGCCACGGGCAGCATTATGATCGTTTGGGCCTTAATCTACCAGCTCACTGTTGGCACGGTGTGCTATTCGCTGGTCAGCGAGCTGTCCTCGCGTCGGCTGCAGATCAAGACGGTGGTACTGGGAAGGAATCTTTAGTAGGTTGGACCGATTTTGCCCAGCCTAGAAGCACTTGCTGACAGAGGACGTAGCAACGTCGTGGGCATCATAACCGGCGTCTTGACGCCCTACATGCTGAATCCGAGCGAGTGGAATTGGAGAAACTTCACCGGCTTCTTCTGGGTAAGGAGGACTATGTTGGCTTGAACTGCATAGTGCTAACGCCGATGTGTTAGGCCGGCATATGCTTCTTTTGTGTCGTATACACGTATTTCCGTCTGCCGGAACCCAGAGGTCGAACGTTCGCAGAGCTTGACGTGCTGTTCGACAAGCGGATCAGTGCCCGCAAGTTTGCCTCGACCGAGGTGGATGTCTTTCACGAGAAATTGGAGGAGACTGTGATGAACGAGTACGAGACCATCATCGACTCGCGGCCGCCCGGCGAGAAGGCTTGACCTTCCCCAGGCCTGTGCGATGCATATATATGTGTCTCGCATACAATGACATTGACGATTTCATGTGGTGTATATACGGGGGAAGCACAGCTCAGGCTCGGCCGGTCGCATGTTCTTAGGTCCCGAGTGTCAGCACTGGCGGAAAGGGGGGGACTTATGACCAATCTCGCAACGACCCTCGTGCCTTAGACATCCTATCATTTTGAGAGAATCAAAGCTCTGAGGACCCCAAGAGTTGCACGTGTTGGCCTGCGAAAGGGAGAGCAATGCCTGCGTACCTGGTCAATTTCCCGCTCTTGCTCGGGCTTTGGTGCTTCGTGTACCGTGCCTCGTATTCGTATCTACCACCATCCGGAGATCGATTACGGCGCGATTAGATAGATACAGATACCACCTCAGCCTCGTGCCTGCTTTTTCCCACCCCTTTAACCGCTCTGCGTCGTCTGTCTCTCCAGTCATCTTCAGCATTCCAAACGTCCACTCCTCGAGTTGTCTCTGTGCGCCTCTCTTTTAGAACCAACTCCACCGCCTATCCAGCCCTCAATCGCCGTCACGACGATGCTGTCGACGCTCCGGATCGCCAGCAGGCGTCCCATCGCCCTCTCGGCTCGCAACGTTCGAGCTGCCTCGACCTGGGCTGCCGTGCCCGCTGGCCCCCCTGTATGTCTAGTATGCATGGCTCAGTTTCTCCACAGCTGCTGACTGAAGGTGCCGTGTAGGACGTGAGTTTTCTCCTCTCCAGCTTCGATTTCGGGCTCGCATTTTTTTTTCCTAGGCTGACTTGGCTTCCTCTCGCGCCACCGAACCAGGCCATTCTCGGTACGTGGTTGCTGTTTTCTCCTCTGAAGTCGCGCAAGTTGCTAACCCCTTCGCGCAGGCATCACCGAAGCTTACAAGGCCGACCTCTTTCCCAAGAAGATCAACCTTGGTAACGTCCCGCTGCGTTGCTCCGTCCTCTCTCCCGGCTGACGCCCCCTCTTCGCCCCAAAGGCGTTGGCGCGTACCGTGATGGAGCGGGCAAACCCTACGTGTTGCCTTCGGTTCAGAAAGCCGAGTGCATGATCGTCGACTCCAAACAGGACAAAGAATATTCTGGCATTACCGGTATTCAGGGTTTCCCCATCTTCGCCGCCCTGCTGGCCTATGGCCAGGAAACCCCCCTTCTCGAACGCCTCGCCATTACCCAGACAATCTCTGGCACCGGCGCCCTGCGGCTTGCCGCTGCTTTCATCGAGCGCTTTTATCAGGGCAACAAGACTATCTACGTCCCCTCGCCGACCTGGGCCAACCACACTGCTATCTTCTCCGATGCCGGCCTCAAGTTTGAAAAGTACCGCTACTACAACAAAGAGACCATCGGCCTGGACTTTAACGGCCTGGTCGCCGATATCAAGGCCGCACCCCGTGGCAGTGTCATCCTCCTCCACGCTTGCGCCCACAACCCCACGGGCATCGATCCGACTCAGGAGCAGTGGAAGGAGATTTCCAACGTGGTCAAGGAACAGGGTCATTTCCCCTTCTTTGACATGGCATACCAGGGCTTTGCCAGCGGCGATATCGACCGGGATGCCTTTGCTGTTCGCTACTTTGTCGAGCAAGGCCACCAGATTGCTCTCTGCCAATCGTTTGCGAAGAACATGGTGAGCCTGATCGTGTGCTCTCTCTCCTTCGCGCCTGGCCTGCTGTGTTGACACGATGCCTACAAACAGGGCCTCTATGGTGAGCGCGTCGGCGCCTTCTCTCTCGTCTGCGGCGACGTCAAGGAAAAGAAAAGGGTCGAGTCGCAGCTTAAGATTCTCATTCGCCCGTTGTACTCGAATCCCCCGATCCACGGTGCCCGCATTGCCGAGAAAGTTCTGGCCAACCCCACGCTCCGCCAGCAGTGGCTTGGTGAGCTCAAAGGGATGGCTGACCGCATCATCAAGATGCGAGCTCTCCTCAAGGAAAATCTGGAGAAGCTCGGCTCCAAGCATGACTGGTCTCACATCACGAACCAGATTGGCATGTTTGCTTACACGGGCTTGACCCCGGCTCAGATGGAGAGACTGGCAAAGGAGCACTCGGTCTATGCAACCAAGGACGGCCGCATCTCCGTTGCCGGCATCACCGACGATAATGTCGCATACCTGGCCGAGGCCATCTACAAGGTCAAGGGTTAGGTGGGCCCATGTGGACAGACTGAGGGGGGCGCGGAGTCTGAGGGTTCATCCCGTTGCGGCCCGCACCGAAGATAAAGCTTAGCTGTTTAGCGTCTAGGAGCCGACGCCGGGTGACTGTCTCGTCGTGGATCCGTCTCTTAATACTTCAGCCGACCCGTTGTACATTTAGCTAGACTACCTAGATAGGTAAAAAGGCGGTCGGCTTGTGACGATGGGACAATGTTTCGAGACTTGAAACAATGTACATTGATCGAGACGCTAAGACGCCGTCTTCATCTGTTGTTGCTCGTCCTTATATGGGTTATTGCAGCTGCTCAAGATGAACTTGGACGTCAGCTACCTGCTCACTTTCAAGTCACGGTATACCGCAGCCATCTGCGTCATGTCTTCTCCTTCTCCTCTTGACCCGCCACGCCGACGTCATGCTCGCCAAGCTCGGCCCTCAATCCGCGCACACGGTCCGTCATTCGCAGTCTGACATCCTTCAAGCAATGGGCATAATTCTGCAGCGCAGCCAGGGCCTGCGGCGTGTACAGCTCTCTCGTCAAATCCTGGACGGCAATGGAGGCTTCCACGTCGGTGCGTTGCGCGCGGAGACAGACGTCTGACGCGCGGAGCTCTAGACTGCGGGCGACAACGCCGTGCTTTGCCTCGAGGGAGCGGACGAGGTGGACGAGAGATTGGGTGTAGCAGCCGAGAAGGCGGTTGAGAGCGGCAAGGATGCGCATCCGGGATGCTGTCAGGGTGCGTTGGGCGGTGGCGAGATTGGTGCGTAGAGATGTGTAGGATTCGGGGAGGGAGGGGATGTGCCGGTGGAGGAAAGAGGGATTGGTCGTTGGGTGGCATACGCGCGCAAGGCCGAGGGCTGAGGCGTGCAGACTAGACGAGGCCAGAGCTGCTAGATGCGGGAGGTGCGTCTCCAAGTCGGAGAGCGGAGGGCTGGCGAGGAGTAGGGACGTGGATTCGGGAGACAGGGGCTTGTCGACGTCGAGGATAGAAGGCAGTAGAAGAAGAAGCTGGAGCAGCGGTTCGGGCAGGGCGGGCTGTTGCCGGCGATCAGTCGAGGCGGTAACGAGGGCGTGCTCGAGGAGACGATTTTTGGCCGTCGAGAGGCGCCGTCTGTCGAGTTCCTGGTAAACAGTATGGACGTGTGAGGGCAGGTCAAAGAGACGAGAGCAGTATTTGAAATGGAGAAGAAGAAAAAAAACCTTTCTCTCACCTGTCGAACGGCTGCGCGCTCCTCCGCCGCCGCATCGTGCCTCGTCGAGCCATCCGGATTGAGAAGGCCGTTGGTGAGGGTAGAGTAGAGGTTGGCAAAGGCCGGATTCTCGCGGAGGACCTCGTCATCCACCGGCGGGAGCATCGTCTTCTTCCTGGATTGGAGCCACCCCTCTCGTCTACGTTTGACGTATGCGCGAAACCTGCGGGTTGTTAGATCGACGTCGAATAGCTTGACTGCCACTATGTAAGTAAATGCGCGCAGTCACGTGGAGCAGCTCCAATGTTTGATGGGCGGACCGGAACATCCTGCTGACCGGAGCGGAAAACCCCCCCCCTTCTCTCCACAGAAAGAAGAAAGGTCGAGATGGGCGAGAGCAGAGCAGGCAACGATTCAAGTCGATCACGCCCGTGGACCAAGTACAAGCGCATTGATATATCCTTTTTGCGAGTGCTCAATTGTCGGCGTCATGCTGCCCCCGGCGCCAATCGGCCCTCTACGCCGGCTGGCAGCTCTCACCTCCACCCGTCTTCCACCCATCCCATCCTCCTCGGGCGCCTCTCCTGCTTCAAACTCGGCCCGGGCAGTCCGTTCGCCCACAGCTTCACGTACGCCAAGATACCCAGCGACCCCTTCTCGACCTTTCTCCACCACCATACCCTTGCACGTCAAAACCATCAAACCCTACAAGCTCCCCCGAGACCTCGTCCCCGCCTATCCCTACGGCGAGCGCCGCGTCTACAAGCAATCCAACCGCGGCCTCTACGGCAATGCCCGCGTACGCTACGGCAACAACGTTTCCGAGAAACACAACACCAAAACCCAACGGCTGTGGCGCCCCAATATTCAAACCAAGATCCTCCCTTCCAAAGCCCTCGGCGTACGCGTAAGGCTCCGTCTTACGCTCCGCGTCCTCAAGACCATCCGCCGCGAAGGCGGCCTCGACAACTACCTTTTGAAGACCAAGCCCGCACGCCTCCAAGAACTGGGTCCCTGTGGATGGGGCATGCGCTGGCTGGTCATGCAGACTCAGACCGTACAGAACCGTTTCAACGACGAAAGGGTCAAGCTTGGGCTCGAGCGCAAGGAAGTGGAAAACAAGGACCACATCATCAATTATGTCCTCGATCATGCCACTCCGGGGCCTCTGAACGCCCGCAGTCGGGCCACACTTGCCAGCTTGCGCGCCGCCGTGGCCGACGCAATCATCCTTGACAACGGCTCCCAAATACGTCTTGACGGTGGAAAGCTGTCTGGGAAGGTTGACGGGAGGTGACACTGGCAAATCGACGAGGGTTGGACCCGCCCATCAGACATAGGGGTCGAGAAGGGTGCCAAGAGATAAACGAGCCGCTTCTGCCTCGGCATCTCCCTTCATTCGTGCGATCCTCGTCAATAGCAACTACGATGAGTGGAGATGCGACTGTTCGCCACAGAGTGTCTCTTGAACGGATTAATGACCCACTGCATGATGAACTTGTCGTGACTCGTCCAGCATCTTCTGTATAGCATGGTTGGTTGCCCAATGGCCTTGGCCCACCCTCTCGCCCTACCTATCACCTTTCCCGCAAATGCTGCGCCCTGCGAACCTGGATGGGGGTATTTCGCGTGCATCATGCCAGTCAGAATCTCAAATCCCAATCGATGAGCGGTCCAATCTTCGGTAGCTCGTCTGCTACACTCTGTACATCCTTGTCGCCTCTGCCGCTGAGGCAGATGACAACATCCTCCCCTTTCTTCATCGTCTTGGCCAGTTCAATGGCGCCATAAATACCGTGAGCGGATTCGAGGGCCGGAATGATTCCCTCCAGCTGACTCATGAGCTTAAACGCCGCAAAAGCCTGCGCATCCGTGGCGGCAATGAATCGGGCCCTCTGGCTGTCCTTCCACGAGCTGAGCTCCGGACCAACGCCAGGGTAGTCCAGCCCGGCCGAGACGGAGTGCGTGTCGGAAATCTGTCCATGGCTGTTCTGAAGCACATAGGTCCTCACGCCATGGAGAACGCCCTTGGAGCCGCCCGTCAGAGTAGCACTGTGCCTGGTCGTGTCGATGCCGTCGCCACCCGCCTCGACACCAAGGAGCTTGACAGTAGCATCGTCGCAGAAGGGATAGAATATGCCGACAGCATTGCTCCCGCCGCCGACGCAAGCAACAACGGCGTCGGGGAGCTTGCCGCGTTTCTCCATCATCTGCTTCTTCGTCTCGTTGCCGATGACGGACTGAAACGTCCTGACAATGGTCGGGAAAGGATGGGGGCCAATGGCCGAGCCAATAATGTAATGCGTCGTATCCAGTTCGACGACCCAAGCTCGGAGAGCCTCGTTGACGGCGTCGCGTAGCGTTTTGGTACCCGCCTCAACGGCAACAACCTTGGCTCCTAGCAGCCTCATTCGAAACACGTTGAGAGCCTGCCGCCGAACATCTTCCTAATGGAACATCAGAATGGTCTCATCGAGTTCGGCGTCAGCCTTTCGCTTCGCCATACTTACAGCCCCCATGTAGACTGTGCATTCCATTCCAAATCTTGCACAAACAGTCGCCGTCGCTACGCCGTGCTGCCCGGCACCCGTTTCGGCGATGATCTTCGTCTTTCCCAGTTTCTTGGCTAGCAAGAGCTGCCCGAGAGCGTTGTTGATTTTGTGGCTCCCGGTGTGATTCAAGTCCTCTCTCTTCAGCCAAATATTGGCACCGCCAGCGTGTTCCGTGAGTCGCTCGGCCAGGTGTAGACGCGATGGCCGTCCCATGTAATCATAGTAAGATTGATACTCTTCCCAGAATTTCGGATCGTCTTTGATCTGATTGAATCCCTCCTCGAGCTGCGAAAGGCAGTCCATCAAGCTCTCGGGGACGTACTGTCCACCAAACTCGCCGAATCGCTCCGGGATCTTTCCGTGAAGCGCAGCGAGTTGAGCGACTAAAGCACTGTCGTGTTCTGCCGTCATTCGATCTTCGTCCGTAACGACGGCGTTGACCGTCACATCGTGACCGTTGGGGCCTTTGGCTTCGACAATCGCCTCGGCCAAATCGACCTGGCGAGTTGCCCCATCACCTCCATGCCCACAGAGATAGGCGCAATACGTTTCGACATCTTCTGCTTCCTGACCGACGGCGGCCTTCTGGATGGTGGTCACGATCTGACTACCAACAACGACGCCATCGGCAATACCCGCCACGCTCTGATAGTGTTCTTGGGTGCTGACACCGAAGCCGACAGCAGCCGGTTTGTTGCCACTATACTTCTTGACTCTCTTGACAAGTTCAGGAAGGCGAGGGTCAAGGAATCCCAGGGCACCAGTAACCCCCTGACGGGAGACGACATATATGAACGAGTCGGCTAGCTGGCAGAGAATTCTCATGCGAGTGTCCGAGGTGGCTGGTGCGATGAGGGGGACGTAGGAAAGGCTAGTATCGACCAGTCTCTTAGCCGGTACCGCGACATTCAAATTGGGCGGGACAACATACCCTCCCCTATTGCACAGCTTCCGAAACGAAACGGCCTCCTCAGGGGGCAAGTCAACAACGATGAAGCCATTGACACTAGCGTCTTCGCAGTCTCGAAGCAGTCTGTCCTCTCCGTAGCTGAGAAGAGGGTTGTAGTAGCCCATGAGCAACACCGGTGCTTTCAATCCCTTGTTTCTGGCCTCCTTGACCATGCCAAGTGTCGATTCGATTGTGACACCATGGCTCAGAGCGACCTACACAAACGAGTTAGCCGCTGGTGGTGGTGACTATTCAGAGTGTCACGAATACAGTATTTGAGGTCTGTATTGTTGGTCCGTCTGCAATCGGATCGGTGAAGGGAACGCCGAGCTCGACAATGTCTACGAGACGGACCAGTGAGAATCTTGGAACGCTGCTATCCGGGAGAAAATACTGACCACAGCCGCCTTTCTCCATGGCCAGCAGAATGCTCGGGGTCTCCTCCGGTCTCGGAAAGCCGGCCGTTACGTACGTGATCAATGCCGGCTGCAGGAGTTAACGGCGCGCGGTGGACAGGAAAGCGTATGGCACTGACACTGTTGCGCGCATTGCAGCGCTTGAAGGCCTGCTTGATGGCCTCCATGATGATTGTTGGATGTACTGGCCTGCGATGCTACGGAGAAGCAGAGAGGCTCTTTGAAGAGGTCTCGCGATGAAAAACGCACAACACTTTCCGCCACTAGGTACCTAGGTAGGTAGCACTATCTATCTAGTGCATTAGTAATCGCTAATCGTAACCGTGTCTTTTTTTAGCAATTCCACCAGCCCCGCTGCCGCTGTCGCCGCGGTACCTCTTGGCACCCATCACCTCCTAACGGGGTATCTACTAATAGTTTGCAAAGTTTGTGGGCAGCTCTTATCAGTCAGCAGGCTCGAGGCTGGCAGCATCGTGAACTCATAAACATCTTGGCTGAAGGGGCTTCGCGGCCTTAACGTGATCCAACGACGCTGCCCGTGACGAACCGGTGAGATGACGGTCTGCTGTCATTGTCCCAGCCCATTGTTACGACGTGCACAATGGTGAACAGAGCAGGCGATTGGTCGTCACCTTTCCGCCCTCCCTAGCCGCTGGCTTTCGGCGGCCGCAGCCACATCCCACATCTCGTGCTCGGGCGCTTGGATGCCTTTTGCCGAACAAGCGGAACCGCGTCTTCGTTTCGCGTCTGTTGCGATGCCATGCCGGCAGGATTCAGCTGACCATTCTGAGTGGCTGCCCGTCAGAGGGATGAATACTCGGCGCTTAACGCCCACAGTCTTCGGCGGCTAAGCCTCCTCGATCATCTATTGTTATCGTTCTTGCCCTCCTCCTTTGTTCTATTGTCCTACTAATAATCGCCTTCATCGTTCTGATTCACGATTCTGGTGAATGATCTGAATTGATACCCTCTTGTGCGGCTGGCTGCACTTCGAGCCTTTGTCTTTTCCTCCTTCTATTTGAATGAGCGTTCATTTGCAACCTACTGTGTGATTGACGTTTGGTACCACCTCATCACCTGTCTCTTGGTCACTCTGGCAGCTCTTTCGTTTCTCTGCCGCTGGTCCCCATCGCCGCTTCTTTGATGCCTATATTCCTACTCGATCATCCTTATCCACATCCTACCTAAAATTCGATACAGAGTCAGCATGCTTTCTACCTCGCAGAAGCACGCAGAGGCTTACCCCGACGTCCCTCCGTCTCTTAGAACTGAATCATTCGACTCGGGCGAAGCTCGAAAGCCGCATGTGCTCTACTCACGACAGTCGGGACCGTCCTACACTCCCTATCTCGGCCTCCCCTCACGCCTCTCCCAGATATGGATCAACCGCTGGACCATATTGCTGTTACTCGTCCTGGTGCGCCTTCTGCTGTTGATCGGCCAGCTCAACCACAATGTGGGAGACGCAAAGGCAAAGGCCCTGTCGGCCTGCACCAAGGTAGAGGATATCGGGAGCGGCATGGCATCGATGCCTCACTACCTGTCCCTTGGCGTCAATGAGCTTGCTGCGTCGGGCATAGAAAAGGCCGTCGAGGCCATGGTCAAGGGGCTGGATCTCATCATGCTCGGCGTCCAAGGCATCATCTTTTTCTACATCAACTTTATCACCGCCACCTACGTCTGTCTCATCACCGCCTTAGTCCATGGGAGCCTGGAGCTGGTTGCTTCCGTAACCGAGGAAGCCACCAAGGCATTCAACAAAGTTATCGACGGGACGGCGACCGAGATTCAGGAAGTTGCGAATGGTCTTGAGAAGGCTGTCAAAAAGGTGACGGATGGCATCGAACATTCCATCATCGGACACTTCGTCCCGGATATCCCAAAGGTCGACTTCTCCAAGCCGCTTGACAAGCTCAAAAAGTTCGACCTCGACTCCAACGACTTCGCCAAGGATGTGCGCAAGCTCAACAAGGACCTGCCCAACTTTGATCAGGTCCAGAACTTGACCAAACAGGCTATAGCCATCCCGTTTGACTTGGCTCGCAAGGCTCTCAACTCAACTCTTGGCAATTACAAGTTCAATCGCGACGTATTCCCGCAGGCGCAGAAGCAGAGACTCACGTTTTGTTCGGACAATGACAAGCTAGAAAGCTTCTTTGAACATCTCTTTGGCCTTCTCCGCAAAACCCGCGTCACCTTTGCTGTGCTGCTATCCATACTAGCCGCAGCGGCCATGCTGCCAATGGCCTGGTTTGAGATCAGGCGGTGGCGGCGACAACAGAAACACGCCGGGCTGGTAGCCACGAACAAATATGATCCCATGGACGTCATCTACATCGCATCGCGGCCAGTCACGGCTACCTGCGGCATCAAGTTGGCTTCCAAATTCCGAGGACGGCGGCAGGTCCTCATGCGGTGGGGCTTCGCGTATGCCACGTCCGTGCCGGCCATCTTCGTCCTTTCTCTGGCCATCGCCGGCCTCTTCTCCTGCCTCTGTCAACTGATCCTTCTCAAGGTGGTCGAGAGAGAGATCCCCGCCGTGTCTCACCAGGTCGGCGAGTTTGCCGGCGAGGTTGTCGGCGCTCTCGAGAGAGTGTCGGATCAGTGGGCGGCTGACGCCAATGGAGTCGTGCAGGGACTCAACGACGATATCAACCGAGACGTCTTGATGTACGTCACCAACGCGACGGACGCCGTCAACAAGACCATCGACATCTTCCTCAACACCATGCAGGACGGGCTCGAGACGGTATTCAACGGAACCGTTCTCCTGGACCCCATCAAGAGCGTGGTGCACTGCGTCATCGGCATCAAACTCGAAAGCGTGCAAAAGGGGCTGACGTGGGTGCACAATCACGCCCACGTCAATTTTCCGCTCTTCGACAACAAGACGTTTAGCCTGGGGGCCAGCAACTCCATCTCCGGCGATTCCGACCTTCACACGTTCCTGGCCTCGCCGTCGTCGGTCACGACGGACGAGGTATCAGGAGCCGTCAACGGTGTCCTCGTCTGGCTGCAAAACACTCTTGCCCAGGAAGCGCTCATATCCACGGGCATTCTCCTCATCTACGTCATCGTCGTGCTTTTGGGCGTCATCAGAACGCTGGCTTGTCTGGTGGCCGGTGGCGACGATGAGATGGCCCCGAGTCAAGATCAAGGAGACTCGCAGTGGCAAGACACGGGGGCCTCTGCAGGCGGTTGGGCGGATGGCGGATCTCAGAGAGCCCCGTACCAGGGCCGAGGCGAAAAGGCGAGGGCGAGGTGGTGACGTTAGATGTAAGTGCAGTCGTCATTGCTTCATTGATGCCAATCGGGGCAAGAAGATACCAATTTCCTTCTAAGTTACGCTGTATGAATATGTAGTCTCGAAAGATGCTCTGTTCCCAAGTCACTCACGCAATTATGCGCTGTACACGTAGAAAGTGATATTCAACGAATAGGGGAATGTGCGGACCATGACGCAGAATTATAGGCCAAGCAACCCAAATCCAGTCCTCTCTATCGAGTGATGCTGAGTGAAAACGCTTGCGCAAATTGGACGATAAACCGACCTCTCCCACACGTGAGCCATAAGCCGGCAAGATTAGCCAGACCGTCAACCTCTTCTCGGGGTGGCTGGAGTGATTTGGTCAGCGTAGAGACAGTAAATCGCGAAGAGGTCGCTGACCATTGACCATCTGCCTCTGCTTGTTCAGCCAGCTCCGAGGAGCGTCTTGCCTACGTTGCAACACGAGGTGGTTGCTCTGAAGGCGGCTGGTAACTTCATACCATGCCGTCGCCATCAAAGCATTCTCTCTCTGCAGGCTCTTGATAATTTGATTGGTAGCAGCCTTGAGTGTTATCTGTGTCAGCCGGAACAAGAACAACCTCTGGGGCGAGTGCAAGCGGCGTACCCTTTGCGCATCTGAGTCCTCCCCTCCTCGTGCCACCTTCAGCTTGTTTTGCAAGTCGACCTTGTCTAGCTCCGATTGCTCCAGTTGCTATAAATCAAGTCAGACGCAGCTTGAGCACATCAAGATAGCTAACAGGCAAAAGTGAAAGAGACGGATCGCCCACTGACAAGCTGACGACTTCTCCGGCTTACCTGCTTCCTCTCTTTGAGACGAGCCCGTAGCTTCTCAATCTTTTCGCCGGACTTCTTGGCAGCTTCCGACGTGTCTGCACCAGAGGGCCTAGTAGCAGTTGAGTCGTGCAACTCTTTTCCCTCCTCGAACTCCTTGCGGAACTTGTCCTTGGCCAAGAGAGCCTCTATCAGTTGAGACTTCTGTGCATCTCGCTCGCCGACGACGAGTCTATACTCATCCCGCAGACGCTCGAGCTCATCCTTGAGTGATTCCGATATGAGACTGTCGGTGCTCTTGAGCTCCTGAATGGCGTCGATTCCACCCTTTTCCGCAGCCGATAGCTGCCCCTTGGCGCTCATGAGCTCTCGTTCCATGTCGGCTACCTTGCTCTGCAGGTCACCGTAGCGCTTGGTGACGCCTTCAAGCTCCGACTGCGACTGGAGAAGTTGCGACCGCATAGATATCAGCGTTTGGGAGGTGCTACATCGTAGCATCATCAGTAACTTGTCCTTCGCCTGAGCATGAGTCCAGACGTACCTCTCACTATGAGGATCGCCCGTCAGGGCGCGTATCTGCTCTTGAGTTAACGTATGCTTTTCGAAGACGTCGTTGAAATTCTGTTGAAGTCGGTCTCTTTGAAGTCTCTGCTCTTCCAGTTCACGGCGAAGCATCGCGGCATCTCCGGTCGAGCTCAGGTTTCGTCTCAGAAGTTCGTTTTCGGCCTTCAGCCTGGACATCTCTAGTGGCACGTTTGGCTGCCACTCATCCACCGCAGCATTATTGAGCTCGTCCTCCAAGTTAGATGTGGTCGGCAAAGCTCCCAGAGTCTCGCCTTGGGAGGTACTGGCGCCTCCTTGCTGCAACTGCTCTTGCAGATCTTGAATGAAGCGCTCGTCGTGAGCCCTTTGAGCCTTCAGCCTCCCCAAGTCTTCCTCCAGAGCGGCGAAGTCCTTCAGAAGCTGATTTTTTTGATTGCGCTCGTCCCACAAGTGTTGCTCCGACTGAGTTATCATCTTTGTAAGCTCGTCTTCAGCCTTTCTGGTGCGCTGGCTCTTCTCTTGATCGATGACGAGCGCTCGCAGTTGCTCCTGGAGTTCAGCTCGCTCGTACTGCAGATTTTGGACCTCCTTGGCGAGTCCTTGTTGAGCCTCGAGCTTTTGTTTGAAGCGATCGGCGGTATTGGCTTTCTTTTCCAACTCCTCTGCTTTGTACCTCCATTCGGTAACCTGGTCGCCAAGTTCGTCGACCTGTACGCTCTTCTGAGTCAACTTCTGCACTTCACTTTCTAGATGAGACTTGGTCCGGTCGTAATTTCTGATGGTCTCTTCATTCCTAGCGATAATCTCCATCTGCTCGTGCACTTGTGCTTCCAGGAGCTTGATGGATTCGGCACTGTTGGCTCCGTCCTGCGTTGCTTTACGCAGGATTTCAAGCTCTCTGTCGTTCTTTTCCTTTTCATACTTCAACTCATCATGGCTCTGCTGCAAATGCTCTAGACGAGAGATGTAGTCAGAGAGGTTCTTCCTGGTGCTGTCGAGTTTGTGCCGCAGTGCCGCGTTCTGCTCTTCCACAACAAGATCGATATCTCGGGCCTCCATGACGGCGTCAAGCGCTTCGTCCAGGTCCTCGTCGTCCTTGTAGTTGGCAGTGTCGGCCTGCATAGTACGAAGGATTTGCATGATTTCAGCCTGGCAGTCCCGATCCAAGCCGTTCTGTATCCGTGGAACGTATTTCCCGTTCGCAGGTCCCATGGCCGCGGCAGCCACCATGACGGCTAGGATCTGCAGCAAGCTGGAGTCAACACATCAGAGTCTGGCAAAGGCGCGAGGAAGGGCGTTGACCTGGCTGATGCCCTGCGCCTCCGGTTTTTCGGCGACGGCATGATAATCAAACTTCTTGGCCTGGCAGCCGAGTTCTGGAACTTGGCGGCGGATGAAGCGGAACAGGCCTTTATAGACTGCCTGAATATTACGCTTATTTGTCAGGTATTTGGAGGCACCTGAGTTGGACTCTAGATGTGAAGGATCGAATTCGCGGTCTAATTCGTGGAGAACGTGGGCGAGGGTGATGCCGTCGACCAGATCATCGAGAGACTCTGCCGCCGCACGGTTCAAGTCGAAAACGCGATTGACCTACAGGGATGCAGTCAGCAATTGCTGCACCTAGGCGTGGTGCAGCGAGGGAAGCTGTGACTCCGCCATGCAGTTCGAACAAGGCGGGGCAGGCAACCAACGGCATTGAGGAGCGCGACCTGCGCGCGATGATTATATGGAGGCATCGTTTTCGTTTTCTTGCCGTGTTAAAAGATATGGACAAGGTGGACATGACTGGATGAAGATGAAGCGTGGCGTGGTCGGCAGTTCAGGAGGCGAGATGGACAGAGAAGTACTATTCGCACTACCTCATTCGCAAAGTACCAATCTCTTATTCAGACTTCAAGCCTAGGTACCTATCTACTAGGTAGGTAGGTTAGTAGTGGGACGGACTCAGATAGATATCTAGATATCTACCTCGATGATAGGGCTAGGTAGGTAGGAAGGTGCCTTCTGCTACTTGCCTTAGGACCTACTTTCTAGTAGGTGCCGTATCTGTTTCTCTTAGCAAACTGCTTCATTCTCGACTACCGCACCCTGATAGTAGTGGCGATTAGTGACTATCACACCAGCACCTAACCTGTGTACAGGTATCCCCCTATCACTAAGATGGGTATCTAGATACACTCTTTGTACCTAGGTACTCCTCGGGGACCCGCGTTCCGAGCGGAAAGTTCCTCGTCTACCTAGGTACCTAGGTAGGCAGGTACCTAGGTACCCAGAGCCTCAACAACCTCGCCCGAGCACCCTACCCTCCCTCTCCTTTCAATTGGCCGCAATCATGGCCTCGTCGAGACGAGAAGCTCCATGCCTCGTGGCCCGGCTCGTTCCTCGTCTAAGTCCACCGCCGCTCGCCAGGATCCCGGGAAGGCTACGGCGACTGGCTTATTTGACAACTGCTCGGCGTGAGGACCCCAGCAGGCACAGCAGGCCCTCACCCTGGCTGCTATGGTGCGCCGCCTTGGTGTCGACGGCTCCGCTGGTCTGGCGGCTGGTACGCTCGGACTCGTCTTCCCATGACGTTCATCGCCTCCTGACCCTTACTCGCAGGCCGGCACTGAACCTGTCAAGTGCGATGCCACCTCACTGGCGGACAAGGATGCTCAGACGAAGCGTAATAGCGGCGGAAACGACCAATTGCCGATGCGACTGCGCATGGAAAAGTTCATCAAGGAGCAGCAACAACATATCGTCAAGGTGCTTGAGCAGGTCGACGGAACCAAGTTTCGCAAGGACGAGTGGACGCGCAAGGATGGCGGCGGCGGCATCACTTGCGTCCTGCAAGAGGGTCACGTTTTTGAGAAGGCCGGCGTCGGCGTCAGTGTCGTCTATGGCTCGCTTCCCAAGCCTGCTATCCAGAAGATGAGAGCGGACCACAAGACGCTCGACCCGGACGTGGAGTCGCTCGACTTCTTCGCTGCCGGGCTGAGCATGGTACTCCACCCCAAGAACCCCATGGCCCCGACAGTGCACTTGAATTATCGCTTTTTCGAGACGGCCAAGCCCGACGGGTCCTCCCAGGCTTGGTGGTTCGGCGGTGGCAGCGATCTGACCCCTGCCTACCTCTTCGATGAAGACGCCATACACTTCCACAAGACGCTCAAAGAGGCTTGCGATGCCCACGACAAGACGTACTTTTCGCGCTTCAAGAAATGGTGTGATGAGTATTTCTACAACAAGCATCGCGGCGAGTGTCGCGGCGTCGGGGGTATCTTCTTTGACGATCTCGATGAGTCGGAGCGTGACCAGGAGAACACGTTCGCCTTCGTCCAGGACTGTCTCAAGTCCTTCCTGCCGGCGTACCTCCCCATACTCGAGAAGCGAAAAGACATGGCCTTCACAGCAAAGGAAAAGGAGTGGCAGCAGATTCGTCGCGGCAAATACGTCGAGTTCAATCTCGTACACGATCGCGGCACAGCCTTCGGTCTCAACACGCCTGGTTCGCGTGTCGAGAGCATACTCATGAGTCTGCCGCTTACGGCAACTTGGAAATACATGCATGAGCCGGAGCCGAAAAGCAGGGAACAGCGGCTGGTAGACGTGCTGAGAGATCCAAGGGACTGGGTCTAGACCGAAAACAGCTTTCAATCCTCGATGACTCGAAGATGAATCCGCCCATAAGCCTATTGTTGCCCTCCCGTCCACTGTCTGACAAAGACAAAAGGGGCTGTCGTAGTCGTACATACACATGTAGGTGCCTAGTTATATAGCTGCGAAGGAGTATGCTGTTTACCTACCTAGGTAGCAATATAGCATGACATGCAAGACAATACGAAAGGAGTGCTGCACGACGAAGACATGGCGAGGACCGAACGAGCGGAGGAGAGTAGGCAAGTCGGTATATACATACGTCTGTGCGGGTAAAATATACATTTCAAGATGCCCTTCCTATCCAGACGTAGGTAATTGCAACAAAATGTGCAATACCACCATCGATACAATCATGAGCAAACAATGAATGAAAATTGTAGCACCGACCAGCCTCAACGTCGCTTTTGGATGTCGTGCATCGAAAAGCTTCTCGTACTCCAAACCTTCACATCCGCCTCCTCAGGCGCTCATGCCCTTCTTAATGTTGTCATACTTTGAGTCAGGGTAGCTGAGCCAATTCTGCGATGACTCGATGCCGCTCAAAGCCTGAAAGCTGGTGGTGATAAGAGAGCCGCTATCCTTGCGATCGGCGGATGCTTCCCAGAACATGCTGCCACCCATCCCCTTGTTCTTGAGGTATGTGACCTTCGTCTTGATCATCTCGGGCGTGTCAAAGGAGATGAGCTCTTTCGTGCCTTGGTCGTAGCTGTAGTAGCCCTTGGCAGCTTCGTCATACAAAACCTTAGCCCCAGATTTTGGCAGAGCCTTGTAATCCCAGACTCCATTCTCCCAGGTGCCACTGCCGACGCCCGTAAACGGCTTACCAATGCCTTCTGTCGACTGGAACGATCGGCCGTAGATGGGCATACCCAGAACAATCTTTTGGCTGGGCACGCCGCCTTTGATATACGCCTGGACGGCGTCATCTGTGTTGAAGGGCGTAGCGCTAGGGTTCTCCTTCTCGGCATACAAGTTGGCGTCGTGTCCGCTGAAGTTACTCCAAGAGCCAGCAAAATCGTACGCCATCAAATTGACATGGTCGAGCACCTTGCCCAAGTCTGCCATGTGCAGCTTTTTGTAGTTGTCAGGACCGGCCGGGGCTGCAATGGACAGTTCAAAGTGATGACCAGGAGCAGATTTTTCCGCGTAAGTGTCCAGCTCGTGTCGGACTGCCTGCAGAAGCAATATCATGTTACGGGCTTGAGTCTCGTCAGCCGGATATTCCCAGTCGACGTCGATACCGTCCAAGCCCCAGTCTTTCAAAAAAGACACGGCCGACCTGGCGAAGTTGGATCGACTGGCGGGGCTTGACGCGGCAGCTGGAAAGTTGGTGGACCACGTCCAGCCACCGATAGAGAGCAAGACCTTCATATTTCTGTTGGTCTTTTTAAGCAGATAGAGCTGCTTGACGCAACCGTATGCGTTGTTTCCGATATCATTCCAAGCTGAGCTTGGTCGTCAGCCGCCAGGAGATCGATCACGGCTCATGGGGGAAAAGAAAAAAGGTCGGGAGGGGGGGAAACCAACAGTCACCAGGATAATGTTTCTCGAGATCGGCGTACGTATCACCAGAGAAGCTTGATGTCCAGTTAGTAAGGCTAAAGTCATCAGATGTCCTGAGGTGGTCACTTACATGGTGCCATCGGCTCGAAGATTCATAAATGAGTAGAGAACATGAGAGATCTGCGAGGCTGGTAAATCCGCGGGCTGGTAGTTCCGGCCATATATCCCCCTGAAATCTGTCAGAGAATGACCAGGGGTTCGAGAAGAAAGCAGGCATTGGCGAACCAGTTTGTGAAATAAACCGAGTTGACGAGGCCCGCCACTGCCCCCACAGACGACGTATTTCCAGCATGCTCCTTCATTGACGGCGGACTTGCTACATTCCCAGGTGGCAAGGTCCGGCATCGTGTCGAACACACAAGTGTCAGTATCGTAAAGAACTTGGACAAGACAGAAGGCATGATAAATTTGACGGTGTTCTCTGATGAAGATGCGGGGGTTGGTGCGCTGCAGGATCAATGAACAGCCGAGAGCGAGTTGATTGAGGCGATTTATCCAAAAGTGAGCCGCTTTCCCCTACGGCGACGGCCAGTATTATAGTCCTGTCAGCGCCCATGGATCTGCCAGCTCGCGGCACAACTACGAGAAACCGAAGACTATGCCATGTCACTTGACCGATGGCGATCTAGCGATAATGTAAACAGTAGGACCTCAAGTGTGGCATTATCTGGCGCATGGCGTGGGTTGGGATGACGACGAAGAGAGTAAAATGTATGGTTAGCCGACCATATGATAGACCTGCATCCGCCACTTTTCACATCTCAGGTGCGCTCCGGAGGTATCATGATTGGCGGCGAGGTGCTAACTTGGGCGGAGGTCACCAGCTTCATCTTCGGAGTGGTCAGAAAGGCCTTGGCTTATTATTAGTCTAGCAACGTTGCTAACTGTCACATGTCACAGTATCATATTCTGAAGAGCCGAACGAAGAAGGTTATCAGATACATTTGTATTCAGTTTCCGCTTGCCTGTTTCGACTCCCAGTCTGGTGGTGTCAGCTCGCGGCCCTGGGGGCACCTCGATCAGTCAGGTCAATCAAAGTGCATCTTTTGGCATCAGGAACCGGCAATTTTTCGCAGTCGCATCGACCATGAAGGGAAGGCGAACAAGAGCACGTGAGGCTCATGTTGAATGTGACCCTGAAGCCCGTCCATCCACGAATAGGTAGTAAGGAGTCAGGGAGGGCGGTCTCAGCCATCCTGTCACGTTGAGTCTGCCCTCGGTGAGCTGTCACGTGGAGTGGGAATCAACGGTCTCGTACCTAGGTACTCGGCGAGGCTGAAATACTCGCTGACAAAGACAGCTTCTATGATCCTCACTACCTAAGGTGCCTAGGTAGGTTGGCGCAGAGTTCTGCATGAGATTTGAGGGGCATATACTGGTAAACACAAAACGTCCCCCTTCTCCCCGGAGCTTGCCCCTTACGTCCCCTCCTAAATATAGGAGAGAGGGAATGCTAAACTTCGCAGCGACATACTCCGGAAAATAATGACCTTGTTTGTTTACCTACGGTACAAATTCTTCACCAGGTATCAAGGTTGGCAGGAGTCAAAGTCGCACATGAAAAACTACTCATCTTCCCGAAACACAAGAAAGGACATGCATGAGTCCCCTTCAGGACTTGCTGCTCAGGGCATAGGTAGGCAGTACCACAGGTGCTTCCAATCCGCCTTTCCTCGCCCTCCCCTGCACTTGGGAAGGACGAGAGGGAACGCGTTGTTAGATCGCCCCCAACATGACATATGGTAATGCATTGCGATCATGGTATGTCTATCAAGGTCCTTTCCAACATCTGAAAGGCCAATGCTAGCAATAAAGGAATCTCTTCGCAACCGCATGCCGCATGCGCCTGACATACTTCGCTCTTGGATGCTGCCGGGCCGGACTCCCAAATCCGTTTCCGGCCTCTCCGTTCGCCATAAGCCTCACAAATTATAACCCGAAGGAATCAAGCAGCGTCGCAGCATCAGGTTCCTGGAAAGAAGGCGACATTGCAGCGGGAGGTGGTTTCGCGTCGTCCTTTCCTGCCTGTGCCTCAATTGCCCAGCTCATTGACGGCATATCGTCCACAATCAACGAGCTTCTCCGCCGCAGTATCTTGAGCGGGTTCACATCTCCACCAAAGCCAGCTGCTGTATGCTGCTGGAATTCCCAATTGCGCACTGGAATAGAAAAGGCGTCAGCCTCCAGACCGCCAGCTTGTAACGTAACCTCTTCACGCATCACGCACCCAGGTCGAGACCAAGAAGATCGCAGCCCATCCGGTCGTAGAGTTTGGCGCTGTGAAGCACAAACTCCCATTCTAGCTTTGGCGTCACCTTGGATGCTCCTCTGAGCGTCTGCAACGTCTGTTGTCTCAGCTGTGAGTAGAGGACAACGAGAGCGGGATCGTCTGTCAGGAAGAATCGTGACCGTAAGTCCGGTGAGCAGGGCGTCCCAAGGAGTGCATGGACTGGCATCTACCGCACTCCCGGTCAGCATCACAACACAAATTCACTCGAACTCTCTACTCACAATTAGGGCTCTGACTGCCATATCCTTGCGGCCGAGCATCCAAAAAGCCCAAGATGCAAGCCATCGGTTGCCTTGCTGAGCTGCCTCCGGAAGCACTTCCTCCCGGAGAATCTTGCGCAGCACGGGCCCACCATCACCCTCAAAGACACGAATGATAGCGATGCCCAGCTGCATATCTCGAAGCTGTCGAAGGCAGATCTCGGCAGCATCCTCCAGGTGGTCCGCTAAGAGGAAGAACGCGGCAGCGTACTCTTGTAGGCGTTAGCAGCAACCGTCTACCGCTCGCAAGAGTCTTACCAAAACGTCGTTTGCTTAGCAACGCGTATGCGTTCTTCAGAGCCGTCGTCCTCCATCTCGGGTCTTCAAAGTTATTCGCCAGAAGTCGTCGTGTGGCTGCTTGTTCTTTGTTCCAACTAGCTGTGCGCCATAAGCCCTGCAAGACACCCTTCTTCCGGAGAGCCAGGTAAAAAAGACTGCAGCCGACAGGGTCTTTGACTTCAGGCTCAGTGTATATATTTCTGGCGATAACTTCGAACTGCAGCTTCTGCGAACATGTGAGCCAACCTTCTTCACGTCCCGCATGATGAATGCTTACCACCGCATTCAAATCCGAGAGCCACATGAACATGCCGCTTTCCCGGGCATGCTCCCATAGCATTTTACCATGCGATTGGCGAGAAACGAAGTCGACGAGTAGGTCTTGACTGCTTGAATGAAAGGCCCAATTCATTTCTCTCCATGAAAGCTGCATCTCGCTGGTTCGCCCTTTCCGCAGTGCATTCTGGCGGCAGAAGAGCATATATCTCGCACCATTCTCATCTAAGGACCGTCGATGTCTCTCCACAACTGCCACGCACTCAACCATGTCCGCCAGCTGGATCTGCTCGTGACCCGATAACTGGGGAACGCCGATTTGAACGAGCTTTTCGTTGATGGAGCTCGCTGTGCGTTCCGAGAATTCGTCTTCGTGGTCCTCACCGCCGAGCCCCTCCCTCAGCTGACTCTTAGCTTTATCCGAACTGCGGTTGACCATAACCTACTCAACCACGTTAAAATCGATTTCTCTGAGGGGTGAATATACGCTCACATTAGTTGTGTAAAACTCCTGGAGATCCAAACCTAGGTAGTCGTCCACAGGCTCTCCCGGCACCAAATACCTGAGGGTCTTGTTCAATGCCGCGAGAATGTGTCGTACGAGTGTCGTCTTTCCAGCCAAGATGCATTGACTGAGAAATTGCGGATGAAACACTGGAAGTGGGCCGTTGAATTTTCGCACCGCCTCAAAAAGGTCCCAAGTGCCATCTTGGCGGTGGGCGAGACGAACGTCCGCCATCAAAGATTCACCACCTCCTGCACGCCTGTCGTAGACGAACAACTGATTTCCGGCGCCGATGACAAGGTGTCCATCACCGAGCCAGGTAGAGTCGCCGATGGGATGCGGAGTCAGCTGCCGGACACTTATTTCCCGGATTGGAGCCCAAGCAGGCCCTTTATTCATGTAATCGAAGCGCATCTGGGACAACAAAACAACGCGATTTTGAAATCCAACAGCGAGAATTGATTGACTATCAGGTGTTGAAGTCCAGTCGAGGTCTTGGATAGCATCCGAGTCATAGTCCTCTTGAAACTCTAGGCGAGAGCCTCCGATGTCCCAAATCGTTATCTGTGATCTCGTCGAGTTCACTAATGCCGCCTTCTTCAGCACGCTGCCGCTGGCTAATGCAGGGTTGCATACGCCAGTCTCCGTAGAGCTTGTCGACAACCAGTCGACGCTGCGGCGCGCGAGTTCCACTCGGGCTGTCCAGAAGTCCACCCTGCCAGTATGTGTGTAAGAAATAGCGACATCTCGAGCAAAGATGTCCAGAAAGTTGGACAGTAAGGGGAGAGAGCCAGCTGGGTCAACAGGAAGGACGTGTTTCAATTCCTCAGCTGTACCGAGATCAAAGTGACAAAATTCGCGTATGACCGCGCTGCACCTTTGCACAGGATCACCTAGCTGGTGAGGACAGTTGACCTCCCAAACGATACCCTGTCTGCCCGAAGTGATGGTGGCAACGTGCGCAATTTTCGATTCGCCAGCTTCAGGTCGTGGCAGCTTGATGAGGCAGAGAGGCTTGCCGGGGATCTGCATAGGAAGCTGCGCCAGACGTGAGGCAGTCTCAAGGCGACAATCCCAAAAGGAAATAGTATCATCGGAAAGAAATGCGGCGAAGTCACCTTGGTGCAGAATGCAGACAAACCGAACATGTACCCTTTCGCACGTAAAGCTTCGACGACTAAGAGTGAGGTCTGTGGCATTACCCGATCGCCATGAATGCTGCCAGACTATGCACTCTCCATCGTTGGTTCGTGACATGATAGCTCGGCCACTGTAGTTGCGAATGATCTTTCTAATAGGACCTGAATGTCCCATCCACACGGCCCGAAGGGTAAGACGCCTTCCATCAGCGGCCGGGTTTAGCAGATCTGTAAATCTGCTCTTAAAAACTGCTATTCTTCCGTCAAAGGTATGAAAAAGGATGTGCAAAGTTCCGTCGCACTCGTCGTAAGAACATCGAGTTTGTGTGTGGGGAAAGCTGCTGGTCTGAAGAAACCCTCCCAAGGTTTTAAATTCTTCAGACCAGACCTGAGCAACATTTGATACCCTCGAGGAGTCGTTGTCGCCGCAGCCGAGGTTTTCAAAAGCCCACACCGACAGACAGCCACGGCGGTCGATTGACAGACAGATATCGGAGGAGCCTTGATGCGGAACGACTACAGAATGACTCTGAGAATCACTGTCGGAGTTATGATTATCTGGTACCTGAGACAATATGCCGCGCTTCACAGGGGCCATGAAATTGCAGCCGTCGATGAAGCAAACAAACTGCGATGTGCTGGGCAATCTCCCTGTCAAGCTGGGTGCATTCAGACTGACACTTCCCCAAACCTGCCAGTGGCGGCCATCGCTTGTGTCTGTGGGAATCCAAATGCGGATAACGCTGTCGAGGCACAGAGTATACAGCACGTTCGTCTCGACAGCGTTGACGGGACGATGAGCTTTGCGCCATCTGGCTGATGTCACAACATCAGGATGCTCAAGATACGTTACGTCGAAGCGAACCTCGTCGTGACCATAGGTGAGCCGCCGCCACACTTTGGGCAGCTGATCGGAGCGACCGACGCAGACGATGTAGGACGAATCGTGGGACACGAGGGCTAATTTAGCTGAGTTGGGAAGCTTCGTATCCCAGAAGCACGTCGGCTGCGCTTTGGTGGTGAAGAACGAAAGAGAGCCTGAGGCAACGAGCAGCTCCTCCGTGCAACCCCAGGACAACGAACAAGCGGCTTCGGGACTCACATCGGGAATGTCGAAACAAGCTTGCAATGACCACTATGGACGCGTGAGCTGCCATTCAGAAAGACGCGAGGGGAGTAGTGGCGGAGGAACTGCAACCTTGACGGCCTTATCGCCCCATTCAAGTGGCTGGTAAAGTCGAACCTCTCTCGCTGTGCACGTGGCAATCTTCCCGCAGCTTTCGTCCAGAACTATAGCGTCCAACTGATGGTCCGCGTTGTCGTCGTAGATTGTCTGGAGTAGAGTTTGGGCCCCGTCAAGAATAGTGAAGGCACTTCCGCTAATGTAAGCCTAATTCAGAGTTAGAGACCTCGGCCAGCCAAACTTCTGCGCTGAAGGCAGGTGAAGTATCGTCTTTCCTCGCACTGACATAGTAGTGACGATTATTCCAGACTCCGCTAGTCAGGCCTTGGAGCCTGGTCTGTGGCTGCCCCGGAAGGACCGTGATCATGCTGTCATCGACGTGGGCGCGGCTGGCGAGGCCGACAAGACACCACTCATCGTTACGCGCAACGAGTGCTAGGTACAGTGGGTGATTATCATCGTGAGCTTAAATAAGTTGAGAGGTAGGGCAGGGCCTACCCGGTTCACCCTAAGACATATAAGTGGCTTAGGACACTACTATGTATATAGCATACACTAGGCTACCTAGATAGCTAAAACTATATTACTAGGTTTATTACTTATATTTACCTTAAAACAATAACATACCCTATTACTTCTATATATATTATA
>LAZP02000289.1:969-25334 GCA_001272575.2 Ophiocordyceps unilateralis | reverse complement strand
CCCCCCCCCCAAAAAAAATACAAAAAGGCTGCATCGAGATAAGGCAGACTGACAAGAGTAAGAAGAGAGCTCTGTTGCTGATGCTCTCGGCTAAGCAAGGCGGGCCCCTGTCGTAGCAGCATCCAGTCTAGTCTCGTCGCAGAGTTGCTGAGGACCACCCGCAGCCCCGCTAATTGCCACTATCTCATAGCTTTTTACTCCCCCCCCCCCTCCTATCTCTCAAGTTTATTTTTCTTCTCCTGTATTTCTTCCTCTTTCCTATTGCCGTCTTGTTGTTGTTGTTGTTGTTGATGATGATGTTATTTTTTTTTCTTTTCCTTTTTTGTCTCCCCTCCCCTCTTATCCACTACTGTTGCGGAAGAGGAAGAGAAAATAAGATAACAAGCTTCCTCTAGCACTACAAGGTTTCGATGACCTCTCGGACACTTTTAAAGACGTTGAAATCGCTACGAAGTTAATCTAGGGAGAGACAGACAGGGGATAGGAAAAGACAAAAAAAAAAACATACATTTTTCTGCCCTCCACCCCCCTCCCTCCCTCCCTCCCTCCCACTCCCTCCTTTTTCTGTTGGAGAGGCTCGAAGTCTGGTTTTGCTTCACGGCCCGTCTCGCTGTGCGACCTTGGCGACGACGACCCCAGGCGCCCTCTCGCATCAGGCGGTTCCTCTCATCCAAAAAGGAACAAACTACATGGTCGGCTTTTAAAACCGGTTTTTTTCCCTTTTTTTTTCATTGATGTGTATGTGTGTGTATTTGTGTATGTGCCATCGTTCCACATTACTCGGCAAACCTCCGCGGTAATTCGATTACTGCTTTGGTAATTTTGAATCTTTAAAACGGAACAGAACCGATAGGGTCAGTTCCTCTCCCCCTGGTGAATCGGGTGGTCCAACGACGGAACGGGAAAAAAAAAGACTCAAAACGGCCAACCTGAACGGGATTAAAAGCCTTTTTTACCGGAAGAGAAAAGAAAGCAGAAAACAGAAATATGTATTACATATATACATATATATATTCAGAGAGAAGGGTAGGTGAAAAGGGAAAGAAAAAAAACATAAGGTACAAAGTTTATCGTCGGAATTCCCACTTCTCATAATGTGAAATCCGTTGCTGATCTTTTCGTCGACGCTGTGAGAAAGAAAAAGGACAACTTTCAAGGAAGTGCGGCAATCCATGTTCTGAGGGCGAACCCATGGTCATGTCCCCATCCCCCTCTTCACCTTGATGGGATGCCCCATGGAGATGTTTTTTTTCCTCTCCTCCTCCTCCCCTCTCTCGTTTGTCCGTGAGGGATGAAAAGTTTCACTGACTCGAGACTCGAGTTGCCAGAGCTTCGTCATCGTGGTAGGTTTAAAACAGAATGGGGCAGGGAGGTTGCTGCTTCCGTCTGTCACTTTCGGCTTGGCTCGATTTGTCTCTCGCACTCTTACCACCTTCATCTCTCTCTCTTTGGCGAGCTACCTCTCAACCTCTCCCATCTTTCTTTTGTCACACCATCTCTCTTCTAACACAAACACTGTCCCCGTCTGTCGCTCTCTTTCTCCCTCTCGCGAACCACCGTGCTCTTACTCACATCTCTTTTCAGGACACATATGCCTCACTGATCTCTACGTACACGCACAATCATCTCACCACCTCCCTCTCAACTCGACAAGCAGCCGACAAGGGGGGCCAGCAACATCTTACTCTCCTCCCTAAGCAACTGCCCCCCCCCCCTCCCTGTGGTGCCGTCACGCCGGTAGTGGAGACCTTCCTCCCAAAAGGCAGACGTACGAGAAGCAGGACAGCGGCGGCACAGCCATCAGCGTAGTTAGTACATGTAGCATCCTGACGGGCGGCGTTAGGCCTACGAACCGTGCAACTCAATCCACGGCCCAAGGTTCCATTCCGAGAACGGGCTAACTGCTTTGGAATGGCCCGGGCCTCTTCTAGTTCCGCACCGCTAGGTCAGAACTCTGTATTGTCGTCGAGCCGTGACGGGAAAGGGCCCGATGAGATGAATTTTTCCTTTTTTCTTTTTTTTTGGGTCTTCAGCTCCTCCTTTCGTCCTTCGTCCATGTTACTTACTTTACTGTCTGTGCGTGAAAAGTACACACACACACACACATACGTCTTCTTCCCTTGATTGGGTGGCAATGAGATGGGACAATGACGTCGACAAGCCAGGATACTCGGACACACATGCCTGCGACTATGCACTCGCACAATCACACCTGTAAACACTTGAATCTATATGCAATCGCTCTCTCGATAACACTTCAGCTTGAACCTAGGCCAACACCCTAACGTAAGCCGCAGATAGGCGAGTGGCGAGTGGCAAAGCCCCATTCCCACTAGCCGGTCACGGATCCGGTATCGCGCCGCGGTTTGCCTCCGACTTACTACATGCAAGGTGAATGATGGCGACGCTCAATGCTCCAGCATGCACGCGATGCTCACCTTGTACACATGCAGACCTGTCTACCTAGGTAGGTAGGTATGTAGTCGTATGACGAACTGACGCATGGATATTTCCTAAATTACGACGTAGTCTGGAGGATTATTGGGCGAGGCAGAGCGGATTATGTGTACAGGGCAGTGTGCAGGCCTGGCTGGGTCAAGCTTGGGGTATCCAGCTGTCGCCACGATGTTCGTGCAGGAGCTGCCGAAGTAAGGCGAGGGGGAAGTGCCGACTCTCATTCCACTGCCACGCTTCATGTGATGGGCCGCTATCAATTCCATTACCCCGTCACGGATGCTCTCCAGTCTACGTGGGACGCGTCTACGTCCGGCTGGCAATCTGATGGTCAGCCTGTAAAACGTTGAGCAGGAGTAAATATAGGCCACAACCACGTGTGCACAGCGTGCAATGGCGTGATGAACGCATCATCAGTGCCAGTGAGGCTCCAAGTTGTCGTGCCACGTGCCTACGTGTTTGATGCGTAATTGCTTCACGCGACGTTGGCGTCAATTACATGGAAAAAAGCAAAGTCGGATAAAACTTGAAGAGAAAATCAACATCTGCGTGCTACGAGTATCAGCTCTGTCACAAGCTCTCCTAGGGGACCCCTCATTCATCATGCTCTTCAAACCCAGTGAGGCCTGCTCCCGGTCTGGTCCCTGTCGTCACATCACCCGCATAAACCACGTACTGGTCGGTAGGCTGTCATCCAGTCCAGTCTGCTTACGGAGACTGCAGATAGTATGCCCGGTCAGCGTCGCCGTCAGCTCAGAGGTCGGACCAAGGCATTCATTCAATGGGTCAATGCCAGACAGACCAAGAGCGGAAGCTACCAGGCCATCGGTGCAACTGGGTACCGCGGTGTCTGTCAGGCAGCAAACAGGGAGGGGAGAGGAGGGGTGCAGGAGCGTCCAGGCACAAGGGGTGTAAGCCAGCCCGTCTTCCCGACGGAGCGGTCTGGCGGCCGTGCGCCAAAATCCTTCGCGCTCGCCGAGGACGGGTTACCGTCTTGTCGCTTTGACCGGCGACTGGAGCCCGAGCCAAGCCCACACTCCTCCGCCGGGGACAGGGATTCCCGAGCGTCGGAGACAGAAGCGGAGGGGAGGGGGAAAGGGGGACCATCCGACGCCTTGTGAGGTCTGAGAACCGAGACCGAGGTCGTCCGGTCATGGGACTCTATCATGGGGCCTTGATATGAGAAGCCTTGGCTCATGAAGCCTTGATACGGGGCCGATGCTTCGTCTCTCGGGGTCGTACAGTCTGCCTGGCCCACCCCTGTTTCTGCTGGACATGCCAACCCCGTCCTCGTCTCGCATGGCTGGTCTTTTGCTGGAGACTCGGTCCGTTTCGCATCCGCAAGGAAACGCTGGGCCCGAATCGCCATCTCCACGGCGAATCCAGTTCAGCCTCAGTGGCACAGCTGTGGCGTGAATGAGGAACAGAAACTTTCGCCTTGGCTTGTAGGGGAAGTGATTAACGGTATGGCGCCATGACCATACAGCTCGCAACTTGGCTTCGGCGTCCTGGGCCATGTCGCAAGACGGGGACCGGGGGTCGAGTGAGTGAGCATGAAGCCGATGAGAGAGCCGAGGAGTCGAAAGCCCGAAGAAGAGGGGTCCGAGACGAGTCCGAGAGGGGAGCCGTTTCGACGGCAGACAACAGGCAGGCCGTTGTGTGTCGTCGACTCGACTCGCGGTGAGGAAACGCAAACGATTACCTGAATTGGTCAGCAAAAGACGGGCCGCAGCCGGTTTCGAGGCTACCCTACGCAGCTACATACGACTACCTAGGTAGATAGGTAGATAAATACCTACTCACTACTCACTTACTACCTCTACAGTCCAGCCCCACAGCTAGTAGACACCTAGATAGATATCCATCTAGGCAACTACGCATCCACTCTTGCACGGGCGATTGTGAGTTTGTGAGTACTGATAAGTACTTTGCATCCGCCTGCGTCGTGTACGTTGTCTATTGAAAGTTTGTGTGGTCGCCAGATCAGTACCTACCTACCCATCTACCCATGTACCCAGTGTGCAGCCACAGCTAAAGGTGAGAGGCCACACATCACAGCACGGCCACACCTGCATTGCGCCATGCAGCCAAGCCACACCCAAGCTGTTTCGACCTCCATCCTCCCAGCAATGAATGACTCGCTCAGACGCTCAGACTCGCCGCTCGTCACGGCGCTCGGCCGGAGCCGACGCTACATCCTTGCCAGCTCTCAGAAACACAACAACCGCTCTGTCTCGCCATCGCAACTCTCGCGCTCGAAACCTGCTACGCCTTCAACTTCTTCTACCCTCCCCTCCCGATACCGACAGCACGGTGGAGCGGGCCGTCGAGGCCATTTTGTCACTACTTCTTTTTTTTCGCCTGACCTCCGCGTGTGCCAACTAAAAGCTCGGCTGCTGCTCGCACGCCCCCTCTCTTTTCTCCCTAATGCCCATGGCATGGCGGACGCAGGCACGAAACATGCATGAGTCGGTAGTCTGTTCATCTCGATCTGTGTCGACGAAGCTTGAATGCCCGGCAAGCTTCGCGCCCTCCTCAGCGTCCCATGACGCGTCAGGGATGGCTGGCTTTTACTCCGCTCGATGCTATCGTTTGATGGCCATCTCGCCGTCGTGCAAACGGGGTGAGCATATGGACCTGATGTCGTGAACCGCCTCCTCCACTGCTGAGGCACCGAGACGACTCCGAAAGGCGTGACTCCACCCACCTCAGAGATGTTGATCTTGCTGGACCAAAGCACCTAGGTAGGTAGGCACCTAGATGCATACCTAGCATGTAGCCACACGGCAGCCAATCATCTATCGGTCTCTGACGTTGAGGCTGGAGATATAAAAGGCTGGAGGTTTGTCAGCATGGGATGTATCGTCATGCCTTGTAAGGCTGTGATGCTACATGCCCCTCACATGACCGTCCCATGACCAACCACCGACCCCGATACCCGGTCATCATGACGTCGATGAGCTCGGCCGAACAATATCTTGAACTTTTCAACGGAAGCCGGTTTCGCGTCGCCTCACCACCAAAATGGCCGACTCTAGCGCGCCCTCCACGGCCGGCTCGAGGAAGAGCCGCGCCGTGAAATCGGTCGGCGACAAGGCGCAGCATGTCCTGTATGCCCCGCCCCCCACTCCCCCCGCCTTCTGTCTGTCCGGATGATACTGAAAGGGCGCGCCGTAGCCAAGAGGACTACGGCAAGGCTAAGGCGGTCGCTCTGGATGCTCTGCGGAGCCGAGCATATCTTTATCCGGTCAAGGTAGACTGAACGAATGACTCGGGGCACACGACAAGGGCTGACACGGCCGCCTGTAGGGCATCTTCTACCTCGTCACTCATCGAGCCCTCTGGAAGCCCTTCCTCTCGCGCCTGGGGCCCTATGTCAGCCTCTATGTCGCCGTTGTCGGCGCCATGTTCTTCTTCGCCTACCTTCCGCAGCTGGCGGTGCTCGTCTTCGTCAACGGGCCGCTTGCTGTAGTCACTACCGTTGTGCTCATCCTCAACGAGAGCTCGGCCCTGGTAAATGCCCTCTCCCGCAACTGGATCCTGCAGGATGCCATCGTCGACACCTTTGACGGCACGCTGGTTGCCAGGAACGCCACTGCCACCGTCAGTCAGGGTCGCGAGCTCCGTTCCGGTGCCGATCCGATGCAGCGGCTGGGCAAGATACTCTTGAGCCCCTTTGATCGCTTCAGTCCTACCGCCCTGGTGCGCTATGTCATGTATCTACCGCTCAACTTCATCCCCGTCGTTGGCACCGCCATGTTTCTGTTTCTGCAGGGTCGCAATCGTGGAAAGCTGGTCCATGGCCGCGTGAGTCATACCGTCTCCATCACATCAGCCTGTCTGACGACGACGCTTACATGCTTGCTGCAGTACTTCCAACTCAAGAAGTGGTCGGCGTCTCAGCGGTCGCATTGGCTGGATGAGCACATCGGCCCTTACACGGCGTAGGTTCCAACGCCCCGGTAGCGGGGAGGGGCGTGCAGACGCCTGGTGGACGACTTCCGAGCTGTGGCTCGCTAACGTGCATGGCGTCTCAGGTTCGGACTGGTTGCGACGCTACTGGAGATGATTCCCCTGGCTTCCATCTTCTTCACCTTTACCAACACCGGTAAGCTAGCTGCCTTTCATTTGCCTTGGCGGTAGCCGTGAACTTGGTCTGATCAGTATACTAGTGGGCGCGGCGCTGTGGGCGGCTGACATAGAGGCTCTCGACACGACCATGACGGACGAGACTGCCCCGACGCTGAGGGAGAGGGCGGGCAAGGTCGAGTGAGAGGCGGTGGAGGTTGCCCTAGTCGAGCTGAATGGTTGAATTGGTCGGGAGGACAAATCGGTGCCTGCATCGGCTTCTGCACGACGGATACGAGCCGGAGGGAGCAATGGTACACCACATGAGCCGGAGGACGCATAGAAGGTGGGGGGGAAGGGGTCAGAGGTAAACTCAGGGGAAAGATGGCGCGGCCCTGTCAAGATCAAGCCCGGCGCAGCAGCAGTTCGGCAGTAAAGGCAGCAGTTCGGCAGCAAGAAAGACTGTAGGACAAGAGCTCGGCTCGCCTGTGCTACGGGACACGTACTCCGGAGAGGCTACGTGCATCAGACCATGCCGCAAGCCGCGACAGACACGCTTGACGAGACGACGAAGAAAAGCTCCCCGGGGGTGGGAAAACTGCATACGGCGGCGATGAGCTCCTCAGCAAAAGGGGGCCAGAAAGAAAAAAGAAAAAAAAAGGACCTGCCTTGACTCTACCGTCGTAGTCGTCTGTTTGTCCTGTCTCGGCTGCCGTCCGGTCTGAGCTGCAAGACGAGCCGTAGCCGAATCGGGGTTTGCAGTCACCACCACCACCACCATCATGACCTTCAGTAACAGAGAGAAAGAGAGGGAAGCAAACTCGGTCCCTCTCTCCGGCAGTCCGATCTCTTCCCACCCCCACCCCACCCCCCCTTTTTCCCTTGGTGATAGGGCCGGTAGGTAGGTAGGTAGGTCGGTACGCAGCCCGGCGTCTGCTGTCTGTGATTGTCTGCTACCTACCTACCTAAGGGGGGGTGGGGGTGTGAGGTTCGCCTGCCGGCTGGTGAGCGAGGTCTTGCCAGCTGTGAGGACAGAGAGAGGGAGAAAGACAGCCAGAGCGAGAGCGAGAGCGAGAGAGAGAGAGAGAGAGAGAGAGAAAGGTGGTGATAAGCCAGTGGTGGCCTCGCACTCTTCTTTGTCTTCTTCCTCCCTTTGCGATCTCCTCCCCCCCCCCCAAAAAAACCCTTTTTTTTCCGCTCTTCAGCCCCTATCGTCAGGTATCCTTTGTTTGGTTTTGTTTTTTCTCCCCCCCTTTGCTTCGCGGCCTTGAAGCAGCGTCTTGGACCTCTTGACGGCGCTGTCATCTGCCTCTTCTGTCTCTCTTGTTGATCTTATCCTGGTAGGGGAAAACGGCTTGCGTTGAGCACTGACCGACACGTTCGTTACGAGACTGGATAAGTCGAGCATCATCCTTAGACAGCAATCTTCATCGACCATTGTGAGTGAGCGGCGTCCGTCAAAAACCTTTTCTTTTCAAGTCCCGTGGTTGAGACCGAAAAGCAGAAACCCCTTCCCCCCCCCCCCCCCCCCCCCCCTCGCGGAGCCTGATTCGCCTCTCACCATGATGTCGCCCGTCTCCGCTTCCGGCTTCATATCAACTCTCATCCTCGCCTGCTGCCTTTCTACCGCCTTAGCTCACATTGGCGCACCCGTCAAACGCGGTGAGAGCGGCACGCTGCCCGAGTACTATACCCAGCCGAGCCATGGCTATGCTTCGCCGTCGCCTTATGCGGCCCCAACGTCCTCTGCCAAAGCCACCCTGACCTCGTCCTCTGTTGCATCGGCGGCCACGGACTCGTCCCTTGCAAGCACCGAGTGGTCGACTTCGCTGCCGTCTTCGGGTTTGCCCGGGCTTTCGAGCCTCTGGTCGACGCGTCTTCGCTCTGAGACGTTCAGCTCGTCTGCTTCTGAGACGCCCTCGTCGGTAACAGCTTCGCAGGCGGGTGAATCGACTTCGTGGCCAAGGCCGACGTCTCTGCGGTATAGCTCACCCGCGACGACTGGCCTTTCCAGCGAAGCGCCTAATGTCGGTTCTTCCGTTTCGTCCGAGTCCGGCTGGTCCTCGCGTCTTGTCTCTGCAATATCCACTCCGGCTTCGCAGGCGAGTGAATCAACCCTGTGGCCCAGACCGACGTCTCTGAGCTCCAGTTCGTCCATGACCAGCGGCCTCTCCACCGGACTGCCCGACGTTGGCTCTACTGCCTCGTCACAATCCTCACGTCTTGGTACCGCAACAGCGGCATCAGCTTCGCAAGCGAGCGAGACGACTTTGTGGCCAAGGCCAACGGTACTGCAATCCAGCTCATCCACGACAAGTGGCATCTCCAGCGAGCTGCCCGAGGTCGATTCTGCCGTTTCATCTACTTCGTCGGCTATAGCTGCGCAAGCAAGCGAGTCGACCTTGTGGCCCAGACCGGCATCAGGCACCACCACATCGTCCTTGACACACAGCGAACTGCCGGTCACTGGTTCTGCCAGCTCATCGGCCTCGTCTACCTCGGGTTTGCCTTCTGTCACTCTGGTGCCGGGTCCGGGTCCGAAGGCTGGTGAAACGACCTCGCGGTCCGGAACGGCATCGGGCTCGCAAGCCAGTGAGTCGACCTTGTGGCCCCGACCGGCACCGGAACCGGAGACGCGAACAAGCGTGTCGACGCCATGGCCCAAGACTGGAATGACGGAGACAACGTCACCGAGTGCAGGCACGACGACCACGGAAACATACCAAGTCTCTTCGTCGTCGATGACTGCGGCAGGTGTAGGCGAGTCTTCAGCGTCGGTTGCCTCTGCCCATGATCAGACAACAGCTACTGAGAGCCGAGGCATCAGTTCGAGCGTCGCGACTGATACGGGGCTCAGCACGTCCGAGGCTCCATCAGAAACCGTCGTGACGGTCTCCATGACGTCGACGATGTACTCGACGTCGCCGACTTCCTTCTCCTCCCAGGCTGAGAGTGTCAGCACCTCTCTGGCTCCCGAAACGGGCTCGAGCTCTGCGTTTCCGTCCGCCGAATCGTCGCCTTGGAGCACAACGCAGCAGCAGTCTTCGTCGACTGTCGTCAGTGCTTCTTCTTCCGCAACCTACACGTACACGTCTCCTAAAGCGCCTTTTCCCGGCGTCTCGTCGTCGTCTTCAACCTCGCAAGGATCGCAGTCCCTTACCACGACGCTGACGAGTGGGGGAAGCGGGACCACTCAGCCGTCGTCTTCGCTCCCCAGCGGACCGAGCACTGGCCTCGGCGGTTCCTCTTCGGGGTTCAGCAGCTTGACACGGCCGGTTAACTACACGTCGGGGTCATGGACGTCGAAGTTGGTCACCACCGTGGCAGAGACTGGGATCTCTAGCCACGGTTTCTCGGAAACGACTTCGACGCCGCCAACGGCCAGCGACTCGACGTCGCTATGGGGCTCTGCCCACGGTGCCAGCACCCGATCCGAAGCATCTCTGCCCCGGACGAGGAGCCCGCCGTATCCGTCGACGCACAACTCCACCCGGGAGGCCAGTGGCACTGCAGTTAGATCACGGATCGTGACGACGACCATTACGCTGCTGTCCGTGTCCACATCAACGGTATCACCCGGGCCGGAAAACAGTTTTACCTCGTCTTCGCGGACCAGTTGGAGCTTTGCGGACGAAGGCTCTACGAGTCGTACAAGGACGACGTGGCTGTCGAGCGCCTCGGGCATGACGAATGCCACCTTGTCCAGCTCGGCCGTCTGGACTAACATGACCAGAGCAGCGTCATACAGCAGGATGGCTTCACCGACGGTCATCGTCACAACCGTCACCTTTACCGATGTCGAGGTTACAGGCACCATGGCCATGGCAACAGGATCGAGCACCGAGGACACGACATGCGCGGAGTCGTTGATGACGTCGACGGCGAAGACGGAGATTTGCAATACGCACGTGTCGGATATGACGACGGTGACGGAATGCATAGCCAGCTCGACGCCTTCGGCCCGGAACTGCTCATGGTCGGGCTGCCAGGGCACGTCGGACGACAATAGCGTGTCGTCGACGGTCTCAGACGGAACAGGTAAGACACGGCGCAGGGAACAGGGCGAATGACGATTGCTAAAGGCTAACGGTGACAGGCACACGGTGGCAGCCGACGACACTGAAGACGTCGCGGACCTCGGGCCCGGAGCAGACGTCGGCGCCCGACAATGCCAACTATCCGTGGGGCGGCGACTCGCCGGTCCATCGGCACGGGAACGTGACGGAGCTCAGCGACGGAGTCAGCGGCGGCTGGACGACGGTGCAGAGGCGCTGGGCTGGCTGGCTGAGGGCGATGCTGTGGTAGGGGCGCAGGAGGCGGCTGCTGCCAACAAAAAAGGGAGCATTGAAAATGGATGAATGACTGGCATGAATGCAGCAGGAAGGGAGGCGACCCCGATGCGGAGGGATGGTGATGCGTCTTGCGGGGGGGGAAAGGGGGGGGGGGGGGTTGGATGGACAGTGCTCATGCACAGTCGGTGCTGTACAGTATGCACAGTCGCGGTCCCTGCATCGGCACCTACAGAGAGCCTACCACCTACCTAGCAGAAGAGGAGAGTTCTATTACCTACCCACGACGTCAGATGCGGCCATGGACTCGTGCCAGGCAGACGCCAGAGAGCCCCTCGGTGCGCCCTTAATCTAATCATAGCAGCAATATCATTATAGGCTGACTGCCCAGCCTGGAGCAGAGGCACAAGGCGTGTCGCAAACGCAGTGATGCGCCTCAGGGCGGGTCGGGCCCGACTCGGGACAAGGCAGCATCGCGGGTCTGGACTCGGGGAGGGCGCTCCCCCATTTCGCCTCGAGGTCGCTCCTATCTGGGGTAGGGCATAGGGCCGCCGGCTGCTGTTAGGACGCGGTAAGGCGTTTGAGAGGGCGTGGCAGTGCTGTCGCGAACTAGAATAGAAACCAGAGAAGATCCGCCGTGCATGCGCTAGAGGCGGACTGTACTATCCCCGCCGAAGTCGCCCTTGCAGTACAGTGCCAGCAGTACCGCCTTCTAGTGCCATCTCTCCAGGCTGCTACAGGCGCTCGCCGCCAAAAGGCAAAACCTGGCGTCACTCCCCCGTCTTTCCTGCCTCGCCACTGGTCGGCTTCGCTGAGTCCGCAAAAACGGTGGATCCTGGCAGGGAGAAATGTACACTGTGCGTATACCATCCATCCTGAGACGCCCACACGCCCCCCTCTCACCCCCCCCCCACCTCACCACCCCCTTCAAGACGTCCATTCTTCGTCCACGTCGCCTTCTTCCTATCTTTTTCTCTTTCTTCTTCCCCATCCCGCACTTCATCGCACGATCTCTCAACACAACTCGACGAATAGGACAAAGACTCATCGCCATGCTTCTCGAACAGCTCGCTTTCGCGGCCTCGGCTGCCGCCTTGGTCATCATCCCCGTCGTTTCCGACGCCGACGCCGTTAAGGCTCTCCCCGTCGATGCGGAATCGTTCGGTCTGGGGAAGAGCACGCTGTCCCGGACCGTCATGGTCCCCTGTGCGCAGTGCAAGGGCCAAGACAGCAAGCTCGAACTCGAGTTCAAAGTCGAGGACGGTTCAAGGCTGTCGCTCAACGGGCACCCGTTCTACCCGCGACCCAACTCCCCAGCGTCGGGCGAACTCGTCGCCACCCTGGTTGACGGTGACCACCGTGACGAGGATAAGACGCTGGGCTACGGCCTGGCTATGGCTCCCGTGGCCGCCGACGATTACAACCAGCTCCAGCTCATCGACCTCGACCTCTCCATCATTCAGGTCGACCGCGAATGGGTCGACAACGTGCCCATTGTTAAGACACACGTCATCAAGACCATCACCGGCGACCTCTTCATCCAAAATGTCGAGCTGCAAGAGAACAACAGGTCTGGCTGCAGCGGCCTCATGTGCCGAGCCAAGGCCATGGCCGAGAATATGCTCAACGCCATCGGCGCCCTCAAGGGCTGCGTCATGCACCACGGTCATCACGGACTCGGCGGCATTCCTGGCTTCCCCCAGACTGACGATGCCGACGAGGACAAGCTCGACATGGCCGAGTCGACTCCCGCCGACGATGGCGAGGAGCATCGCCACAACTGGCGCCTGCTCTTGGCCAACATCGCCTCCCACATCTTCCTGCCCGTCCTCATGGGTGTCACGGCTGGTGTTGGCGTTGCAGTGTACGTACTCAATCTGGACCGCGTCGGCCTTTCATTTTCACTGACTTGATGTCGCAGGCTCGCCATGGTCCTCTGCAGCGTCGTCATTCGCCTCCACAGGCTCGTCAAGAGCAAGCGCGCCCGTCGCGCGGGCGGCTGCTGCCGCAAGAAGCAGGCCTCTCGTCGCGAGGCGGACCCCGTGGAGAAGATTGGGCTCATGGAGGCGCTCGAGAGCGAGGAGCTGCCCCCTCAGTATCAGGACGACGCAGACGTCCCCGACAGCAACACCACCACCACCAACAACAACAACAACTAGACGCGACGGGCGGCAGATGCCGTGGCCTCGACGAGGGCCAACAGCGAGCGGCATACCAGTAGGGGTAGGGGTCTATGGGTCCCGCTGGCCTGGTCTTGGATACTGCATCCGCCGTCTCCAGCCAGGTGCCAACATGACAATGTCAACCTGCTACGCTTTGATAGAGGATCCTTCACTTAGTGCGCAATACAATCTCCTAGCGTTCACTGTTCTGCCGCCGTGAGGCGTGGTCGTAGCAGCCCCCCCTCTTCCCCCCCCCCTGCACGCTTGCACCCCGAGTGCCTGCGCGTAGACGTCATGAGAAGACGATGCGGCAGATGCCAGGTACCGAGAAGCGTGTCATGGTTCGATTGACGTGAACAACGGATCGCATTACTACAGTAAAATCGATGATTGAACACTGTACGGTGGCGGATGGGCCGGAGCCGTTGAGGATGTGCTCCACCGTTCCAGCATCTGCTCGATGTTGAATTTTTTTTTCGGGTCAAAACTCTCGACTGAGGAGTTGGCCATCTACCCTGCCTTACGCCCATCCCCATCTCACGCTCGCTTTCCCCCGACCCGATGTGGCAGCAGCCGGAGCGGGTGTCGTCGGCGGCGGGCGGGGAGGGGGCCTCGGCGCGGAAGAGGAATCCCGGACGTCGGTTCGGACAGATGGTGCGGCTGAAGCCGGAGCGGGCCGACGAGTACCGGGCTTGCCATGCGAATATATGGCCCGAAGTGGCGATACAGATTAAGGAATGCGGCATCATGGATTGTGAGAGGGACCCGTATTCTGTGCTTGACGAACCCTTCATATGTGGATGGCTGACACGACGGCTCAGACAGCATCTGGTATGACGATAAGACGAGCCTGCTGTTCGCCTCGTTCAAGTACGTGGGCTACGATTTTGAGGGCGATATGCGCCGAATGGCGGAGAATGCCAAGGTGCGCGAGTGGTGGAAGATGACGGATCGTTGTCAGGAGAGTTTGATCGAGGGGGCGATGAGTTCGGAGGCTGGGGAGCCGGGATGGTGGAAGCCGATGGAGGAGGTCTTTTACCTGGCTTAGGCAGAAGAGGATTTGACTCTGTTTCCTCGTCAAGACCTTTTCGTCTTCTGTCATTCCGGAAGGACTAGTGGTTTTGCCTCCGTCATTCTTTCGTCCGTCGACTTACAGTACTCGCTCGCAAGGCGCATCTTGAGATTGATTATAATAGGCGGCATCGGCATGCATACCACTACTACAGCCCGGGGGGGGGGGGGGAACGATGTCGGAGCCGACGCTGCCGAGTTTCAAGTCGCGTCTTCACGTGTGCAGGCCCGGACGTGGACGAGCATCCCTCAGCTTTAAAGCAACGACGACGACTGGTGCCAGACAGGTTGGGGCCGGAGAGGCTGGACTCCGGGGGCGCGAAGACCAGGAGCCCCGGGACGGGCTGCGTTCAGCCGAGACGTCGAGGCGAACTAATGCACCTGCATAGATATGTATGTATGCATGTATATGCATAGATATATAATTACCACATATGCACACGAAGCCTACCTACCTATGTAGATATCCGGCGAGCAGGCATGATGCCGTCTCATGTCGCAGAGGGGATTGCCGGGCCACGCGGGCCGTCGACAGCTGCAACGACGGGGAAACAGCCGGCTGCATGGTGCTAATCTTACGGGGAGTTTCGCGGCGGCAAACAAGTCAGCCAAGAGGCTACTACTACTACTGCTACTACTACTACTTCTTCTAGCACTAGCAAAGACTAACCTGCCATCGTCGGTTTCGTCTGGTTGGTTACACGTTACGGACTTGTGCGGTGGCTCACCACGCTCTACCGTTCTGGCCTGACGGCCAAGCCGAGTCTGAGCGCCGGGCTGGCCATTCCGGGGGAATCGACAAGGCCGCTTGGGCCGCTTGAGAGCTGATTGTCTCCCGTTATTCCAGTTGGGCAGTGTTGATAGATTGTTCTTGTTCTCGTCCGGACTTGATTCGTCAGGATAGAGTAGGTAGGTAGGTAGGTAGGTAGGTGGTTGAAGAACAAGTCAGGTCAGAGCTCGTCCCCCCCCGCTCTGTTGATCAGGCACAATTGAGGTAGGTGTTGTGCAACAACAATACCCACTACTACACACACAGCGTGGCGCAAATCCCCACCGCACAGACGTATGTGCATTAGGTAGGTAGGTAGTCATGAAGCAGGCGATTCCAAAAGCGCGAAGCCGACAATGTTTTGTCTGGACCCCGACATTGTTTTGACATCTACCTACATACATGTAAGTATGTATTAGTATGTTCAATGCGGGTGCATCGCTGGCCCGATGGTACCCAAATCACGACTTCTCGCTCTCCTTCCCCCTCGCTATAGTACCAATTTTACCTACCCAGTAATAGCAGTCGACTACCCTGTCCATAGACGCATCCGCAGGGTCCGCCGGCCTCGTGGACCGGTGGATCGCCTTTCCGTTGCTTTGCCAGCCCGTTCGGCCCCGCCGCTTGTGTGTAATGAGAGGAGGAGCATGGGCTCAGGCTTCTGTCCTCCGCCAGTTCGTCTGGCGCTGTCAAGCCGTGTTTTTCACCTTATCACTTCTCACCAGCCTGCTGGCCGGGCTTCCCTCTTGCCCATCGTGCCCGTACCTGCCTTGCCCGTCTGTCTCCTTTCTTCCTTCCCGCCTTCCTTCCCTTCGCCTTCGCTTCTTCCCGTTCGACTCCTCTTCGTACCTTCTCCCTGTGCTTTCCTCCGTCTCCTCTCCTCCTTGATTTTTCGCCATCGGCCTCGCTTTCTCTGTCTTCCCCTCTTCCTCCCCTCTGCCTGGCGTCTTCTCACCTCTCAATCGGCTCTTATCCATTCTCTCACTCATTCTCACATTCCGTATTGCGGCCACGTCTCCTTTACACCCTCTGTCGCTCGTCCTGTGTCCGCTGCAGCCTCAGGCCATCCGCAACGGGCTGTTGAGTCGTTTGCCCTCCATCCTTGCCAGCTCGCGCCTCAAACGAACTCGATTTGGTGAGAGAAGAAAAAAAGGAATAAAAAAGGAGCAAGGTAAAACACATCCCTGGTCCCTGACCGTTGCGCACGCGGCAAGCCCCTCAACGCCAGGTCCGTCCCTGGCAAAGCAAAAAGAAGGTGAAGAAAGCGAGCAAAAGTAAAAACCAAAAAGAAAAAAAAAACCCACAAGAGACTCGCTGCTTCATCCACAGCCTTGCTTTCCTCACTTGCGGTCTCGTGCTCATCTTTTGATTCTCTTAGCTTCTCCCACCTCGTCTTGGTGGCCGCTCCCCGCCGCCTCCGTTTATTTGCCGGTCGTATCTGAAACACACCCCCGGGGCCAGATTCATGGCACGGAGCGTCCGCGCTTCAGATTCTCCTTGCCGCCTCGCTTTCTATACCAAATCTTAGTCTTTGCATTACATCTCACCATCGCTCACGCCTTGCCGTCACTTTCTCTCTGGGTCGGCAGTCCGCAATCCTCAGCCTTCAGCCTCGTCGACTTCCCATCATCAATACCCGTCGTCCAGAGACTGGTGATCCTCCGTCTGAGACTCAAGTCGTTTCTCGTACGTCACCACCCATTCCGGTGGCCTCCCGAATCCCCCTTCTGCTTTCTTTCTCGTCGAGGGACATTGTTGCTGCATCTTGATTCCCTTCCGCTGTTGTGCTTCGGGCTGGCCTCGCGCTGGGCAATCCTCTCCTGCACCTTGAACTAACCCCGTCACGCTCCTCTAGACCTTTCGCAGCCACCTTCTTCAAGTTTTTGCCCCTTGACAGACTCTCAGACGCTCATTCTGGAGACGGGTTCCTTCCTGTCACAATCACCTTCATGTGTACAAATTCCTTTGGCGCCTGTTCATCAGTCTCTTTGTACAACTCAACCTCGCCCAAGGCAACCGAAGCATTCATGCTGCGAATTCGCCCTCGCTCCGACTGACGCCGACAACCCCCGTCCGGCACCACGACTCTCATCGCTTGATCTTTAGCCTGCTCGGTCCCCAGGAACTGGCGTCTGGATCGCGCAGCTTCTCGAGAGGGCCTCGCCCCGCCTCACCCCTGATTGGGCCGTCTCCGGGCCGGATTCCCGGGTGACTCGACGTGCCCTATCGACTGGGGTAAGAGATCCAGATGAGTCAACTATACCATGGAAGCAACATGGACCGGCCGCTGCCAATACCAGGTTCAGTCAGGAGAGCTCGCGAGCGGGCGCTCGCCGCACAAGATGCGCTTTCCGCCCCGCCATCAGCGATGGCCGATCGGCCGCCGCGTCGACCGCCGGACGCGAAGATGGCTCCGGGCCTTGGGCTCATGGACATGGCCCACTGGCCTCTTCCCGGCCCTCCCGCCCCGGCTGGCATGGTGAGCCGATGGTCGCAATCACATCGGGAGTCTCCCACGCTACCAATACAGGTGCCCAAGGGGCGTGGCCCAATCTCGTCCGACTACTCGTCTCTCGCCGACTCTATGGCCTCGCCCCTTGATAGTTCTTCGAGGCGGACCACATCGTCGGTGGGATCGATTCCCGACTTTCCCATACCCAGCGGTTCCTTCACCTTCCCGGTTCCGCCGCGGAGGAGTGCTCTCGGGCCACCTCCTTCCAGCCGTCGAGGCATGTCGTCCATGTACTCCAACTTGTCTTTCGTCTCGCCGATCCCGGAGGAAAGCCCTCGAAAGGAAAGCCCACGACCTCGGTCCCACGAATCGTACGCCTCGAGCGCTGCCATCCCGGAGACGTGGGGGACCGGCTCAGCGTTGCCCAGCCCGGGAGAGAGCTCCGATTTTTTCGACGATTCCGTCTCCGACAAGAGCAGGGACTCGACGCTCGAGGACTTTGGTGACGAGAGCAAACTGTTCTTTGAGGAAAGCCCCGAGAGCAAGGACCATGCCCTGCCCGCCCCTAGCAAACCGCCAAGTGGCCCGATGCCGCCGCCGCCGGCATCGCTGGTGCCCGGCGGCCCCTTTCGCAACGGGACCGGGTACATTGAGACGCCGACAACTTCCTTCATCAACCCCCCTTCGGTAGTGAGCCAGGCATCCATTCCTGAAGGAAACTCCCTTACCCCCGATGCCATCTTGCAGGCCTATGCCGCTGCCAGTTTGTCGGAGCCGCAGCCGGCCGCCAACGGTCCCCTCTCGTCAAATCGGTTCTCATACCTCCGGTCCCAGAGGCCGGACACGCGAACAACGGACGAACGAGGCAGCATGACCAGTCTGCCAGACCTCATTAGGCGCGCCACGACACTGGCGTCCATGATCGACAAGGGAACGCGTCCGGGCAGCCGCGTGGGCGATCCTAACATGTTTGCCGCCGCTGCCGCTGCCCCTACCAGCTACTCGTCGGCGAATGAGAAGAGCACGAGCGTGAGCATGACCGCGACCGAGAGCAGAGACGGAGATAGCTCTCTGTCCGGTAGGTTTTCACTTTAATCTTCCCCCCTTTTTTTTTTTCAAAACAGGCCGTGACTGATTACGGACGATAGACATGCTGGCCGCCTTTCCGCCCCCGGCGCAGACGCCTCCTCGCAACGAAAACGGCAGTCGAGACTCCCTGGCTGCACCAAACGTATGGCGTAGTCAATCTGATCCTAGTGGCCCTTCAAGTAGCTCGCGGACTCTCAGCCCGTTCAGCTCGCAGCAACGCAGCGACTTTGGCAAGAAACGAGGCCGGCGTTGCTGCGGCATGCCACTGTGGCTATTCCTGCTCCTCATCTTCCTCCTCATCTGCATCATCGTCGTCGCTATCGTCGTCCCTGTCGAGCTGCTGGTCGTCAGGAAGAGAGGGAATCAGAACCTTAAGCCGGACCAGAACATCAACGACTGCCGCAAATTCCTCAAATGCCTCAACGGCGGCACCAACGTGCTGTCACCGGGGAGCTGCTCGTGCATCTGCACCAACGGCTTCACGGGCTCCGACTGCAGCATCGCCGGCTCACAAGGCTGCACGAGCACAAACCTCGTTTCCCAGAATGGCTCGACCAGGATCGAGGACGTGACAATTGGCGGGGCCCTTCCTCGACTTATAGTCGACGCTGAACAGACATTTGGCGTCCCCCTCTCCGGAGCCGTCATCGTCGGCAAGGTCAATGAAGCGAACCTGTCGTGCGCAGGCCAGAACGCTCTCGTGACGTTCAACGGCCAGTCGATGGCGGCCAACGCGGCACAGTTCCAGGCAGAAGACGACGACGAGGTGCAGGCAGAGGCAGCAGACGTCGACGGGACAAGTCTGAATAGGCTGCCGGACTCGCGGCAGGAAAGATTCCCCTTGGTACCGACCATTATCTTCAACCCAGGCGGGCGCGCGACGATTATCATTACGACGGCCCGGCCGACAGTGACGGTGACGAGGACAACTGCCGCACCCAGATTCACCACTACGCCCCTTTCCACCTTGCGTGGCGGCTTTACGACGACGTCGACGCGCCCATTGGCGACGCGCACAACGTCGTTGCGCACGGTGGCGACCTTTTCGACGTCGATCCGCACGACGCCGATCCTTTTAACGTCGACCAGGACCGCAACTTCTTTCACCATCACGACCACTACCGATGTCTTGACCTCAACTTCGACCGCGATCTCCTTCACTACGACGACGACGTCCACGATGTCCTCGAATTCGGCCACTCCAACACCGACGGACAGGTTTGTCGTCAATGACAAAGTGCTCGACTTTTCGCGCGTCGCCGTGCTCTTCATATTGCAAGAGGAGAATGTCGATGCGGCGGAAACGGCACAAACGTCTCTACGGAAATTCTTGAGCAGAACAAACTCGACGGTACAAGAAGCATCTGACGTCGACGTCGGAGGCCGCAACCGCGTCAACCTGGACAAGTTTACCGTCGACGTCGGACAAGGCCCCGTTGGAGGGAACAATACTTCACAGCCGCCGTGACGATGATACACCCTAATACCCAGCTCCCACCCCCCATCTTTTCATCGTCGACAAAACGGCTGTACATTTCCATTGACCTACATATGCGAGTCCGGGGACTCGGCCATTATCTTTTAATGTTTTGGGGAATATGCTCGCGCAGGACGCCGTCGAGCTGTAATTTTTGACGAGAGGTAGGAAGATGTGAAGTTGCTGGTGACGACAAGATCTTGTATATACCATTTCGAGGGCTCACCTTTTCAGCCGATCCTCACCTCTTTCTTGGTCCCTTTTTTATACCTGTCTCTTCTTTCCCCCTGTGTCTTTGTCTTGGTGGCTCCCGCACAGACGGGTCATGAGCGAAATTAGCGTCGGCGTTGACAGACGAAGATGCTGTCTGTAGATACCACGAAACATGCAGTCAGACCGGCAGCATCGGAGGAGCGTTGGCTCATGAGGGCGGGTGGAAGATAAGGCGGCGAAGCCAGATTATGCTAGCTACATACATGTCATTTGAAGCGGGCCATGTCGGGTGATGGGTGAGAGGTGTAAGACGGCGTGGGCTACATGCGGAAGACGCCGTAGCGTGTCTCATTGGGCTGGACCTTGTTGCGGCCTCCCATGGCGGCGCTGAGGCCCAGGGCAAGGTAGCGGCGGGTGTGTTGGGGCGGGATGATGCCATCGTCCTGGGAAGAGGTCAGCCCGGCGTCGGGGGGGCTTATCAGGGGCTCACAAGGGCTAAGGGGGACTCACCCAGAGGCGGGCGGAGGAGTAGGTGGCGTCGCTCTCGCGCTCGATACGGGCCTTGAGCTCCGGGTCGGCCTTTTGGCCGACGGTCTCCATGACGGCGGCGAGCTGCTCGCCGCCCATGACGCCGATGCGGGCGTTTGGCCACATCCAGAGGAAGCGCGGGCTGTAGGCGCGACCGCACATGCCGTAGTTTCCGGCGCCGTACGATCCGCCGACGACGACGGTGAACTTGGGGACGTCGGCGCAAGCGACGGCGGTGACGAACTTGGCGCCGTGCTTGGCGATGCCGTCACGCTCGGCGGCAGCGCCGACCATGAAGCCGGCAATGTTCTGGAGGAAGACGAGGGGAAGGCCGCGCTGGGCGCAGAGCTGGACGAAGTGGGCGCCCTTGACGGCGGAGGCGGCAAAGAGGATGCCGTCGTTGGCGACGATGCCGACGGGGTGACCGTGTATGGTGGCGAAGCCGGTCACGAGGGTCGTTCCGAATAAGGCTTTGAATTCGGAGAAGCGGGAGCCGTCGACGATGCGAGCGATGACGTCGCGGATGGGGAGGGGCTTGCGGAGGTTGGGAGAGGCGATGCCGAGGAGTTCGTCCGGATCGTATAAGGGGGGTTCGTCTTCTCGGATAGGGGTCGTAGCAGAGCAAGGGGGCCAGTTGAGGTTGGCGACACAACGACGGGCGAGGACGAGGGCGTGGGCGTCGTCGGCGGCGAGATAATCGGTGACGCCGGAGACGGATGAGTGCATGAGACCGCCGCCGAGGTCCTCCGGGGAGACGACCTCTCCGGTGGCGGCCTTGACGAGGGGCGGTCCTGCGAGGAAGATGTGGCCCTGGTCCCGGACGATGATGGCCTCGTCGCTCATGGCGGGGACGTAGGCGCCACCGGCGGTGCAGGGGCCCATGACGACGGAGATTTGGGGAATGCCGCGGGCGGACATACGGGCTTGGTTGTAGAAGATGCGACCGAAATGGTTCTGATCGGGGAAGACGTCGGCTTGATGAGGGAGGTTGGCGCCGCCGGAGTCGACGAGGTAGATGCAGCTGGAGGAGACGATTCAGTAGGTGTAAAGGAGAAGGGGGTTGGGGGGGGGGGGGGAGATGTAGGGATATGGGAAGAGGCCTACGGAAGGTTATTCTCTTGGGCGACGGCCTGGGCGCGTAAATGTTTCTTGACAGTGATGGGATAATAAGAGCCGCCCTTGACGGTACTATCATTGGCGACGACGACACAGGTAACACCCTCAACCTGACCGAGGCCGGTGATGATGCCCCCCGCGGGAACGTCGGCCTCGGGATAAAGCTCATAGCCGGCAAGAGGCGAAAGCTCAAGAAAGGAGGAAGCAGGATCGAGCAAAGCAGTGATCCTATCTCGCGGCAGCATGCGATTACGGGCGAGGTGACGAGCCCTAGCGGAATCCGAACCGCCTCTCTGCGCCTGGCGAGTAAGCAGCTGCATACGCGAGACCATCTCGTCCATCTGCCGAGCATTATTTCGAAAGTCGTCGGTCGAAGCGTCGACGGTCGACGGGAGCCGAGAGACGGTCGTCGCTTGATGAACGGGCGTGAGGCGGGACACGCTGCGCCGTACGAGGACGAGGGCGGCCCGTCGAGACGTCGGGGACGGCGACGGGCGCAGCATGGTGACGAGATGGGGTGGGGGGGGGGGTTTGTGAGTTTGGTGAAGGTGGAACAGGAGGAGGAGGTCGAGATTGAGGCTTTTGGCGATTTGAGATGTTGGCGTGCGATTGGCCTGACGTTGAATTGAGCGAGGTGAGATGCGGGCGGACTCGCGCATGATTAGGCCGCTTCTAGCCGCGCGGTGATGCGTGAATGCGTGATGCGTCGGCCGTCATGGTCGCTCCCCTCTCCTCGGCTCAGCTGGAGAGGGTAAGCGGAATAGCAACTAGTAGTACCGGTAGCCGGCTGGGCCATTGCTCTCCCTTCTCTTTTTTCTATACCCTTTTCTCTCTCTCTCTCCCTCTCTCCCTCTCTCCCTCTCTCCCTCTCTCCCTACCCTACCTACTCACCAACATCGGTACTCGTCGTATTTCCTCCTTCTTCCCCTCCCACCCCCCCCCATCTTGTGAGGCCTCCTCTTTGCCCCCCATCATAATCCATTCACCAGCCGGCGTCGATGCGCGCACCCGCAACAGCAGCCAGCCTCCGGGCGCTGCTGCGTCGACCAGCCGGCACGAATCATCGGCGTCAGATAGCACCACAGAGAGTGCTGCAAACAGTAGCACGCCGCCATTACTCGTCCAAGCACCCGCAAGGATTCGCGGCGCCGACGGCAGACGAGCTCGACGAGCTACGATCACGTGTGCACGAGTTCACTCGACGCGAGGTGACGCCCGAACTGGCGGCCAAGACGGATCGTACCAACGCCTTTCCCAACCACATGTGGCGCAAGCTCGGCGACGCCGGCCTCCTCGGCATCACGGCGGACGAGGACGTCGGCGGCTTGGCCATGGGCTATCAGGCGCACTGCGTCGTCATGGAGGAGCTGTCGCGGGCTTCCGGGTCCATCGGGCTCAGTTATGCGGCGCATTCGCAGCTGTGCATCAACCAGTTGCAGCTCAATGGCACGCCCCATCAGAAGAAGCGCTTCTTGCCGGGGCTCGTGGCCGGTACAAGTGTCGGCGCCTTGGCCATGTCCGAGTCCGGCGCCGGGAGCGATGTCGTCGGAATGCGGACCACGGCACGCGAGGTCGATGACGGTAAATACTACCTCCTCAACGGGAGTAAGATGTGGATCACCAACGGGCCCGATGCCGACATCGTCATCGTCTACGCCAAAACGAAACCCGACGCCGGCTCACGCGGCATCACGGCCTTTATCGTCCAAACGGCCACGCCGGGCTTTGCCTGCGCCCGCAAGCTCGACAAGATGGGCATGCGAGGTAGCAACACGGGCGAACTGACACTGGAAGACGTACGAGTGCCGCGCGAGAACGTGCTCGGCGCCGTCGACGCAGGCGTCTCGGTCCTCATGGAGGGCCTCGATCTCGAGCGGCTGGTGCTATCGGCCGGACCGTTGGGACTGATGCAGGCTTCGCTCGACGTGGCCCTACCATTTACCCACCAGCGACGTCAGTTCGGCCAACCCATTGCTCATAACCAGCTCCTTCAGGGCAAGCTGGCCGACATGTACACCAAGCTGCAGGCGTCGCGCGCCTACACGTACGCCACCGCGCGTCGCGTCGACGAGGTGGGCGCCGTGAGGACGCAGGATTGTGCCGGTGCTATCTTGTATGCGGCTGAGCGGGCTACCGAGTGTGCGCTTGATTGTGTGCAGCTGCTGGGTGGTATGGGCTATGTCGAGGAGATGCCGGCTTCGAGGCTGCTTCGAGAGTGAGCCTCCCCTGCCCTCCCCCCCCCCCCGTGTTGAGGAGAGAAAGGACGAAGCTGACGGAGATGGGTTTTTGCAGTGCCAAGCTATATGAGATTGGGGCCGGGACGTCGGAGATTCGGCGCATGGTCATTGGCCGCGCATTCAATAAGGAGTTTGCTGAGGCGTAAGTGGCGAGACAGACGATGACAGGGAGATGGTAGGTAGGTAGGTAGGGAGGGAGGGAGGAAGGGAGGCAGGTGGAGGAGTTTCGAGGCCCGACGCCGAGGTGCGAATAGGGACGAAGGCTGCCGGGTTATCTGCATGCGCCGTCTATAGCACTGAACGGAAGCCCCGTAGTACAGGCCTATACCGTGCGACAGAATGCGGTCTAACTGCATGTGCATGCAGCTTGTGAAACGATGGCATCTACCGGGGCGGGTGGTGGAGGGGGTTCAATTGTAGAGGGGTGTCCCGCGAGGAAA
>LAZP02000288.1:9280-22206 GCA_001272575.2 Ophiocordyceps unilateralis | reverse complement strand
AAGGGCCACCCTAAGCTCCTACGTGACTATCTACACGTGACCGCCTCTCAACATGGTGGCTGATATCTTGCTTTTGAGACTCCTCCAAGCGAGTCCATATCTTATCCAAGCTGAGTCCGGGAATGAAAGTAGTAAATAGGATATAGAAGGTACCCAAGCGGACTAAGCCATGTGGCCTCGGGATCGGTAAGCTGGGGAGTTGTCCTTGTAGATACGAAAGAGTCGCATGTTCAGTTGTAAGATTTTCGTAGGTTATCTTAACGGCAATCTTATCGTAAATGCCAAGTACCATAGCAGACGGGCTCTTATAGAGAACACAGCCCTGCTCTAGCAAGTCTATGATGGCATGAGATAAATTTTTCCTTGGGAAAAGGGCTTGAAGATCGGGTGACGGCTCAGATATAATAGCCAAGTTTTTCGACGCGTCTAGTTGTGAGCGTATATCGTGATCATGTCGTCGTAACTGCGTAGGCTTTGCATCTTGGCTTGATATGGGTTGTCGAGGAGTGACTAGATAGATGTAAGCCACGTTAGTAGGCCGATAAGAACTGGCTAATTGACGATACGTGCATGGGCCAATGGTACAACCTGATGTCTTGATTGACTGCAGTTGCTTTGAATACGTCGATGGCAGAAGTTTAGTAATGTCGGCTTCTGGATCTCTGTCGAGTGCACGCCGAATGCGCCTCGATATTTCCAGGTTCCATCTGGCCGCCGGGGTATTGCGGTTGACTTTGCGCACTCTGCTGTTGGTGGCCGAATTTCCCTCATCCATTAATTGATCTGATGAACTCTGAAGAAGGCATGAATGTCATCAGCCATCATCATTCGAGCTTGCAACAAACGAGGGGGGGGGGCATGTCGTCAATAAATACTACCCGTAGGCACTCCACCCAGTAAGTTAGAAGGCGATCCGCACTGTGGCTTATTCAGCCCCTGAGACGGCCAAGCCACACTTGACAAGGCTTTCTTTCAGCCTCGCCGAAATGGATGACGACGAGCCATCTCTCAACGCTGGATAACTCTCGGAATTTCTGTCACTTCGCCCGGACCAGACGACTCACGGCGTCCGTCGATTTTTCAGCCTAGGCGGCGACGTACGAGATCTCTCTCATTACGCCTGGGCTGGATTTTTCACGGGTTTTGCCCTCAGCCTCAGCCTCAGTCTCACACTCGGTCTGGTGGCCTTGCTGTCAGCCTACCGGATGGCGCTGAGTCGGATCGAGGGCCACGACGGGCTCTACGTAGGCGGGTGAGTTCCCATTTGCGTGCCTGCCTGCCTAATGCCTTCTGACGCTCGCTCCACAGGCTATGGGCTCTCCGACGGTCGGATTCCCTCAGAGAACTTGGCATTACGCACGTCTTGTCGCTCTTTGATCCGTCGAGTCTGAAAAACTTCAAAAATGAGCCTTGGACTGAATACGGCAAGGTGTTTCGTCACGTCGTCATTGAAATCGACGATGTTGACGACAGCGACTTGCTCATCGAGCTGCCGCGGGCAGTTCGCTTTATTGCTGATGGGCTAGATGGCCAGGGGAAAGGTGCAGTCTTTGTTCACTGTGCTGCTGGGAAGAGCCGGTCTGTCGCAGTGATTATAGCGTATTTGCTGTGGAGATTTCCACGTCGCTTTGACCCGGATCTCGTGCCCTCAGGCAGCTACGAGCCGTCGCCGCCGAGCGACGTGGCCGAGAACACAGGACAGAAGAAGCCCAAGGAGACGGCACAGCAGGCCGTCGCCGCCGCGCTGGCCCTCGTCCGGCGAACACGGCCCCTGGCCGAGCCTAACTGCGGCTTCATGGAGCAACTGGCTCTCTGGTGGGAGATGGGCTGTCCGGACGACGTCGAGACGCATGAAGCGTACCAGCGATGGGCGTACAAGCGGGAAGTCGAGGAGAGTGTAGCCGCCGGTCAGGCTCCGAGCCGGCTGCGCTTCGAGGATGAGCACCAGCGACAGCCGGGGGTAACCTCATCGCCCCCTCCCTCATCCGAGCTTAGGCTCCGGTGCAAAAAGTGCCGGCGGATGTTGGCGGCCGGGCCCCTGATCCAGACGCATGCGCCGGTCAAGCCAATGGCAGAGCCGTGTCCGCACCACTTCGTCGAGCCGCTCAGCTGGATGCGCGGCGAGCTCGAGAGGGGCCAACTGGGGGGACGACTCGTCTGTCCCAACGAACGATGCGGCACCGTCGTCGGACGCTACGACTGGAAGGGTCTACGGTGCGCCTGCGGCGGCTGGGTGACGCCAGGTCTGTCGCTGCAGAGGGCGCGGGTGGACGAGGAGAGGAGTCGCACGGGCGAGGCCTCGAAGATGGGGATCCGCATGCCACCGCGGCGGGGAGGTGCTGGCAGTCTCTGAACGTTGCACCTGTGGACGGCACGGGGTCTGCATACTTGGCGCTTCATCGACATGCAAGGAACAGCAGATGGCATGCTCTCCTTTCGTGGACCAGTCATGGCTGGCCGCCGGTCGTGGCCACGTCTCCCGATTCACGAGAGTCCAGCCGCACAGAGGTGCATCAGACGCCATCCAATGGTGATCAGACAGGGAAACAGGGGGTTTTGGACAAGCGGGAAAAATGAGAAGACGGGTTTGATTGGGCTGAACTACCCTGACTACGGGCTGCTGCTATAACGTGGACGCACGGCATACGTGCAAAGAACGATAACGACGGCTCTGTGATGGGACGCTGCACTGCATCGCTGTCTTGCGTCGATGCGTCAAGGCGGGGGGTGTGTTGGACTTGAAGGAGAGAGGCAGGCGTATACATTCTGGTGCCCTTGCCAGTGAAGGAGGCCTTGTTGTCGGCGACTCTTGTCTTGCTGACGATTTGACTTCACTCCTCTTGGACACTCGAGTCTATGCGTGGTACAGGAAGCTCTGTCGGTGGAGTTGCCCCGCGTCGACGTCTAAGCGAGCTTAAATCTTACTGCATATGCGGTGACTGGGGAGACGTCGTGGGGAACACTTCTCTTCGCCACCGCTTCAAGGCATCCTATACCTCAGTAACTCATTTGACATAGGGACATGCACGTATTCTGAGTTGCCCTCCGAGAGAGCCAATATGCAGTGAATACTTCTAAGGATTTCGTTATGTTAGTTTCGTCAGACACTTTTACGGAGCAAATCCTGATTCCGGCTGCTTGACAACTTGCTTCGGAACTTGGCTTGTCGCTAGGATATTGGTCTCGGGTCTCTGCCGTCATCTTCAAGAAAATGGATTTCCTTGTACAGATCTGGCAGAAACTGTATCAGACTGCATAAGCATAACAGCTGAGTTTGAGTGCGGCCCGGTCCATTCAAGGCCCATCAGCCTGAGAGACGAGTTCTCTTTGGCGTAAGATGGGGCGATTAGAATGCTGGGAAGGGCAGCACTGGTGAGCTTGGTATCAATGAGCGAATGATATTACTTAGTTTTCCGCATGGCCAGCCGCGGCTCTGTGATGCTTTCATGCGCATGAAATGCATGACTTGAGGAATTCTCCGAGGCTTCCAATCCCTGTTTCATATCTAACACGTAACCTTAAGCTACCATGGCTTTTTGTTTATGGGCGCGGCCTGGGCTGAGCTTGTCATCGTTATCGTCGTTATTAATGCTAGTGTGTCATCCGTCAACTCGACGCACGCGCACGCGTTCAAGAGTTGATCAGGCATAACAAGGCATTCTCAAGAAGTTCAGAAAGTCATATCCGATGGAAAAAAGGGGGGTTAAAACTGCTGGATGGTTTCCGGAGAGGGCCGTCTTATGCTCGGGTAGCCGGCTACCCTGGAGCTGCATGTGAGCACGGGGCTCGGCTCACCGCCGCGGTCTTCGGGTGACTAAGGTTAAGAAGCCGCGCCCTCTTTTCTCCGCGACAAGGGAGGGGGAGCAGCTTGAAGCGAGGCTGACCTCAACCCATCATCGCCTGTGAGCAAACTCGCCGCCACCTCGCTACTGCCCGTCAGTTTCGTCATGGCCCAATAGCCAGCCAAACTGCGTTTGTGCCCGGCTGCCCAACCTTCCGAATCAGACATCTCCGGGCCGAGAAAGCGAGGGAACCACCTCCATCCGAGACCGCTCCCGGACTTCAACTCGACAGTATCCAGCTCTTTCAGGACGTCGAATCATCATTCCTCGATCCCATGTTCCATCATGACCACTCCTCCAAGCCCGTCGGGGCCGATTCTCACCGGCGGTCCGGAAACTGTCGATGAACAGCACGGCTCGCATTCGTCTGCCGGCTCTGGGTCGAGCTCCGCCGGTCAGCCATCTTGCCCTTGGCGAACTCGCCGGTATCACTACGACGAGTGTTCTCGGTATTTTGATTGTCCAACTCATACTCTTGAGAGAGACTTGTCGACAGAATCTTCTGGTCAAGTAAACACGCCTCGAAGCGGACTCAGATCGACCCTATCTACCGACTCGGTCGGCAGTACCGGAGATGAGCCTTTTCGGACAATGCTCGAAAGCCCGATAGCCGAGCCGTCAAGGCATATTGACCAAGCAAGACCACTACCGATTCGTACATCATCTTTAGCCACTGAATCCCGTGGCTCCCCATCACGAAGCCCGAGGCCACAACCTCGGGACGCCTTCCCGTTTCCCAACACGCAATCGCCCCGTGGGAGAGAAAGCGGGCCCTTTTCCTCACCCTTCGACCAACAGAGGCAACTGACGACGCGGAGGCAAGGCGGTCCGGGCACGCACAGAAGTCGGCCGTCGGAAGACGGCACATCGCAGTCCGGGGCGCAAGGCACGCCGCTTTCCCGAACGCAGGGAACGCAGATTCCCCGATGGCAGCCGGACGCTGAGGTCACATATTGCCCCATCTGCAACGCCCAGTTCAGCATCTTTGTGCGAAAACATCACTGCAGGTTTGTGACTATCCCGCATGCCGGCAGGCCCTGGTTGACACGAGCCAGAAAATGCGGACGCGTAGTGTGCAACTCATGCTCGCCGCATCGAATCATCATCCCGCACCAGTACATTGTCCGGGCACCGGGGTCGGACGTTCCGACGTCGACGAGCCTTTTGCTCGACGGATTGGGAGCTGGCTACTTTGAATCCAGTGGGCCGTCTGGAGGCGAGAGGGTGCGACTCTGCAACCCCTGCGTGCCCGACCCGAACACGGCGCCGCCGCAGAGTCCGGCCTCGTCGACGGGAGCGTCGTCTCCATCGCATCACAGGTCGCGAAGCAGCGTATACGGAGTCGGCCACGGGGCCGTCTTCACTGCCGGTCGCAGCGGCGACGGCTATCAGTACTACTCTCCGCGATGGAGGAGCGTCACCATGGTGAGTCGCGATATCGGACCGTGGCGGCCCTGCTTTGTTGCTGAGGTTGTTTCAAGGGTCCCACCCCTCACGGGGGCAGCGCCGGGGCGAGTGGCCATCACGGCCGGATCGGCGCGACGTACCATACCCCGCTCGATCGACTCCTCGCCGTGGGGCCGTCCGCCATGGCGGCTCCCTCGCGACGGCACCGACACAGCTCGTTCGGAGACGCGACGAGCTCTAGGCACCGCGCGCTGCCGCCGCCGCCTCAGATCGCCGAGGAAGACGAGTGCCCCATCTGTCACCGAGAGTTACCGTCGCGGGGGCTGCCCGACTTTGAGACGCTGCGTGAGTCGCACATTTCCATGTGCATCCAGGCGCACAGCACGTACGGAAGCCCTCGAGGCGGTAGTGGCGACGCGGCACCGCAGCCGCCTCCTCGGCGAACGGGCATGTACACGTACGCGGCGACGGAAAAGGACTGCATCGACGATGCCGAGTGCACGATATGTCTGGAGGAGTTTGCAGTGGGGGTGCCCATGGCACGACTCGAGTGTCTGTGTCGCTTCCACAGGGCCTGCATCTCGGCCTGGTTTGTCAATCATCCGGGTCGCTGCCCGGTGCACCAGCACGACGGGTTTGGCTTTTAGGGCCGCCCTGTCCATTTCCTTTGTTGTTTTTTTGATATGTCTCTGAATCTGCGGCGTCTCGGGGAGTTTTGGGAGGTAGGGGGGGAATTCCGAGTCGAGGCAAATGGGAGGGAGAGATTGCGAGGGAGGCTTGCAGCATAATCTAATTATGCAGCCACGGGCAGCATGAAGCAATCATGACATGGGGTATGTGCATACGAATAGGTAGGTAGGTAGGTAGGTAGGTATGGACGGTTCCTATCGTGGTCCTGGGCCTATCGTTGATCAGACAAACAATTACATTGTGCTGTCCTCTCGTATTCGTTCACTGTGCTACTGCGCGCTGGTCATGCAAGTCATCCTATTTGACTATCCTGCGCCTCTCCTTTTTCACTCCCCTGCAGCATGTCTGGGGTGGGGGGAGTGTTTGCTCGGACGGCGCAACGACTCGCGCAAGGTCAATTTCCCTGAGGCACCCGGGTAGGTCAGGTAGGTAGGTGATTAGGCAGGTTGAAACTGTCCGTTCCGATTGGATGACGTCAGCGCGAGCCGGCGTCGCGACAAGGTTGGCTGTACCATGGAGGCCCGGTGCTGCTGAAGACTCCCGTCTGGGCGCTGGTCGCCTCCAGGTGTTCCTTCAGTGGAGCGCGCACAGCCGGGGCTGTAGAGTGCCAACAGGTATCGCAGAAGGGAAGTCCCGCAGCTGGAGCCTGCCCGGGGCTGTGCTGGCTAGCCCCGGAGGTGGGCTATAGCTGGAACTGGAATCGCCCGGCGCTAGGAGAGAATGCCAGCAGGGGGGGAGGGGGGAGGGGGGGGGTGGGAGAGCGGCCAATCAGGCGTCGACGAGGACTCAGCTTGGGCTGCTGAAGGACGACGTGCTAATTATGAGACCCGGACCCCCGGGGTCCAGCTGTCCCACTCAGGAGGGGAAGGGAAGGGGGGGGAGAAAAAGGGTCGGTCATACTCGCCTACAGTGGCTGCCCCATGCGGCAGAAGCCCCAAGAAAGGTTCCATACAAAATGTCCTCTAACAAGTCGTCAAGGCTCAATGCCAAGCAGGGGGGTTGCGGATCCGCTGTTCTTGCTGCTGCTACTGCTACTGCTGCTTGCTGCTGCTCCTCCTCCCCCTCCGCGTCGTCATCGCGAGAGCCGCGCTCGCCCCAGCCTCCCCAAGGACAAAGAACGTAGAGGGTGGATGTACCTGGATAGCAATTCCGCGCTGAGGAGGTACCTGTAGCAGCAGGCGGAGGTAGGTGCCCTAGGTACCTAGGTAGGTACCTCCTGGTAGTACAAGGACGAGGTGACATGGACCACCCCCTGAGCCCGGCAAAAGTGGCGCTTTAAGTATCAATCCGCCCACCTCCTCCTGGCTCCTCCTCTACCTCTTCGACCCTTCGTCTCCGCCTTGGACCTCGTCTCTCTCTCTCATCACAGCTGCGTCATCGAGTGAGTGGCTGGCCCAATCCAAGCCACAGCTTGCAGCATACATACATACATACATACGTACACATTCACTCTTTCTTGCTTCTGTGCGCGTGCATTACGTACATACACGCACACACTACATGCCCGGCCGTCTCTCCTCCATTCCGCCCTCCCCAATTCAAACCTCTTCTCAGCCTGCCGAGCCGGAGCGTCGTCGTCACTCCCCCCGACTTCCTCTTCGAATCGAAGCCTGAGGCTCGCTCCCATCGTTCTCAGTCTGGTGTCCGCTGGATGTCTTCCGCGCTCGCCGATTAACGCCTTTCTCCGTCCCCTCGGCCTGTACACGCATCGGCGACATGTCCGCTTTGGAGGAGAGCGAGCTCAAGGCTCAGGGCGCCATCGAGGCTGCCGAGGACCCCAAGAGCCTGGTATCGGCCGATGAGGCCGAGAGGGAAATCGTCGAGTTGTCCAAGAATGCCGGCGTTGCCGCCTTCAACTTCGATCCAGATGCCAGTTTGGCGCAGAAGCGGGCGCAAGCCCGGGCGGTACGTCGCATCTCTTGCCGCTCTACCATTCGTCTGCTCAACTCTGACCTGTCCTCTCCTTCCAGGCCATCCCTCCAGAGCTCCAGCAAAGTCGACGCGAGAAAGGCGCGGCCATCATCACCGATCAGGACGATGGCGCCGGCCCGGACGAGGATCTGCCCGAGCCGAGCAAGGCCGGCGCTCTCGATGTAGCCACGAGCGCAGACGGAAAGCACCTCATCGATGGAGCCGACCCGTTTGCCGCTGAGGAGCCCTTCTCTCGCACTGGCTGGTCTCCCCAGATGGGCTGGCCGGCCTCTAGCCCCATGGAGGGAGACAGCCTGCTCGACCACGCCACATGGGTCGAGGGCAAGCTCCCGGACAGTCTCTACGGTGGTGAGTACCAACGGACGTGTGCCGACCTGCACGCGCTGACCCTCTCTAGACTGGTATCACAACGCCGCCCTCATCGTCTTCGCCTGCCTCTCGTCCTGGCTCATCGCCGTCCTCGGCGGAGGCCTGGGCTGGGTTTCCATCATCATGGCCGTCTGCGCCACCTACTACCGAACCTCGCTCCGGCGCGTGCGGCGTAACTTCCGCGACGACGTCACCAGAGAGCTGGCCCTGAAGAAGCTCGAGACGGACAACGAATCGCTCGAGTGGATCAACTCGTTCCTCGTCAAGTTCTGGCCCATCTACCAGCCCGTCCTCGCCCAGACCATCATCAACTCGGTCGACCAGGTTCTCAGTTCCGCCACCCCGGCCTTCCTCGACAGCCTGAAGCTCAAGACCTTCACCCTCGGCTCCAAGCCCCCCCGCATGGAGCACGTCAAGACGTACCCCAAGACCGAGGACGACATTGTCATGATGGACTGGAAGTTCAGCTTTACGCCCAACGATACGGCCGACATGACGGCCCGCCAGGTCAAGAACAGGATCAACCCCAAGGTGGTGCTGGAGATTCGCATCGGCAAGGCCATGATCAGCAAGGGCTTCGACGTCATCGTCGAGGACATGGCCTTTTCGGGCATCATGCGCCTGAAAATCAAGCTGCAGATCCCCTTCCCCCACGTTGACAGGGTCGAAATGTGCTTCCTCGAACGGCCGACCATCGACTACGTCTGCAAGCCCCTGGGCGGCGACAACCTCGGCTTCGACATCAACTTCATCCCGGGCCTGGAGACGTTTATTCTCGAACAGATCCACGGCAACCTCGCCCCCATGATGTACGCGCCAAACGTCTTCCCCATCGAGGTGGCCAAGATGCTGGCCGGCACTCCCGTCGACCAGGCCGTCGGCGTGCTCGCCCTGACGCTCCACGGCGCCCAGGGCCTCAAGAACACGGACAACTTTGGCGGCACCATCGACCCGTACGCCTGCATCAGCTTCAGCCGACGGCAGGAGCTGGCGAGGACCAAGACGGTCGACGACAACCCCAATCCGAGGTGGAACGAGACGCACTACCTCATCGTCACCTCCTTCAACGACACCGTCGACATTCAGATCTTCGACAAGAATGAATTCCGCAAATCCAAGGAGCTGGGCGTGGCCTCGTTCCATCTCGAGGACTTCCTCGACGATCACGTGTACGAGAACGAACGTCTCGAGGTGATTTCCAACGGCAAGGCCCGCGGCATCGTCTCGTGCGACTTCCGCTTCTTCCCCGTTCTCGAGGCGGAGAAGCTCCCCGACGGCAAGGTGGAACCGCCGCCGCCGTCCAACCAGGGCATCCTGCGATTCACCGTCGAGCAGGCCAAGGATCTCGACGGCACCAAGAGCCTCTACGGCATGCTCAACCCCTACGCCGTCATGCTGCTCAACGGCAAGACGATTCACCAGACCAAGAAGCTCAAGCGCACCAACAACCCCATCTGGGACAACGGGTCCAAGGAGATTCTCATCACGGACCGCAAAAAGGCCAAGCTCGGCGTCACCATCAAGGACGACCGCGACCTCGCAGCCGACCAGGAACTCGGCAAGTACCAAATCAGGCTCGACGAGATACTGGAATGCATGAGCCAAGGCAAGGAATGGTATCAGCTGTCGGGTGCCCAGACGGGTCGCGTCAAGATGATGGCCCAGTGGAGGCCCGTCGCCATATCGGGCGTCGCCGGCACCGGAGGCTACCTCACGCCCATCGGCGTCATGCGCCTACACTTTATGAGGGCCACCGACCTGCGGAACCTCGAGGCCTTTGGCAAGTCGGATCCGTACGTCCGAGTCATGCTGTCGGGCATCGACAAGGCCCGGACCGTCACCTTCAAGAACGACCTCAACCCCGAGTGGGACGAGGTCCTCTACGTCCCCATCCACTCGGAGCGAGACAGGCTCAGCCTGGAGGTGATGGATTTCGAAAAGGTGGGCAAGGACCGAAGCCTCGGCGCCATCGAGCTGTTCGCCTGCGACTACGTCCACGAGGCCGAAAACGGCGAGTATGTCGTCCATGACAAGAAGGAAGTCCGCGAAGACGGCCTGCGCCTCCACGGTAAGGGCATTACCAAGGGGACCCTCACTTATACCGCCGCCTTTTACCCCTGTCTCAACATTGCCGATCCCGACGACGACGACGACGACGGGGAAGAGGACAAGGCGGCAGACAAGGACGGCGAGAAAGCGACGACGGACGACAAGAGCGCCGCCACGTCAAAGACGGCTGCCGACGCCGGAGCCTCGGATGGCGGCGCGGACAAGGACGGCGACGGCGACGGCCCTCCGAGGCGCTCGCTGTCCACGAGGGGGGGACGTTCGACGCAAGACGACGGACCGCCCAAGATCCGACTGACACCCGAGGAGCTCCTCAAGCACGAGAGCGGAATGCTCATCTTCCGCATGCTGGAGGCCGAGTTGCCGGAAAATAACAGCCGGCTGGAGGTATGGGTCGACGACATGGCTTATCCGTCGTATGTGTCTTCGACGGCGCCTTCGCGAAGCCACAAGTTTGACGAGATTGGCGACTGCGTCATCCGCGAACTGGACGTGTCCCGGTTGATCCTCAAGGCTCGGAAGAAGGGGGACGACAAGGACGACACGGTGGCCCAGCTGGCCGGCAACACGATGGAGACGCTCAAGCAGTGTCTGGTGAGTTGTGCCCGGACGCGGATGTCGACATGGCTGACTCGGAGACGCCTGGTAGAACAACCCGACGATGCTCAAGCTCAAGACGGAGGACGGCAAGGAAGGCTGGGTCAAGGTCAGCCTCAAGTACATACCCATCAAGATGCAGCTGGACCCGAGCGAGAGCATCAACAACATGGGAAAGCTCCGAGTCGATATTCTGGACGGCACCGACCTGCCGTCGGCGGACCGCAACGGGAAGAGCGACCCTTACTGCAGGTTTGAGATGAACGGCAACGAGGTGTACAAGACCAAGATTATCAAGAAGACGCTGTCGCCGGTGTGGAACGAGTGCTTCGAGGTCAGCGTGCCGTCGCGGACGGCGGCCGAGTTCATGGTCAACGTCTACGACTACGATTTCGCCGACAAGCCCGACTTTCTCGGGGCGGCCGTCATCAGTCTGGCGTCGCTGGAGCCCTTTAAGCCGCTGGAGTCTCAGTATCGGCTGGACGGCAAATCGGGCAGCGTACGGATCCGGATGCTCTTCCGGCCGGACTACGTGACGCGATCGGTGCAAGGCACGTCTACCTTTTCCAGCGGCCCCGGCAGGATCGTTACTGGCGTGGCCGGAGCGCCCATCAAGGGGGGCGTGGCCGTGGCCGGGGCGGTGGGACACGGAGTCGGGCGGGGAGCGTCGAGGCTGAAGCGCGGCATCTTCGGCAAGAAGGAGGGCGACGAGACCAACGGATCGATGGCGGACGAGGCGGAAGGCGGAGGTGAAGACAGCGAACTGATGATGCGGCGGCGGTCGACGAACCAGCAGCCCGAGCCCGCGACGCACCACCAGCCGTCTCCGCGTCACGACTCATTCAGCCATGGGCGGACCAAGAGCATGACGGCGTCGTCGATGCACAGCATGAGCCCGGGCGGTGCCGGGGCGACGGGAAAAGCGACGTTTACCGTCGTCAAGGCCTCTGGCTATCCGGCCTCGACCGACCTCTACGTTGCCGTCTCGCAGATGGCACCCAAGGAGAAGGCGGTGGGCAAGACGAAGCACTTCAAGTCTTCGTCTTCGGAATGGGTTTTCGACGAGACGTTTAGCGTCCGATGCAGCTCGGACGCGCAGTTCAAGATCGAGGTCAAGGTCGACCGCTTCCTGGGCAGCGACGACGACCTGGGCGAGCACGTCTACTTCGTCGACGAGACGGGCGCGGCCTCTCCCAAGGAGCTCTCGGTCGGAGGGGGCGTCGTCACCATCAAGAGCAGCTTCCAGCCTTCGGAGGAGCCGGCCGAGTCGCCGCGGTCCCATAACCTGCGCCGGAGCTTCTTGGGGAAGCGAGACGGGCGGTCCAGTAGGGAGGCGACGCCCAATGCTCTATAGATTGGGGTTGGCGTCTTTTGCGTCGCCGTGAAGCCGGCCTGTGGCTGTGAGAGCGGGTGACGTTTTCTGTTTTTTTTTTTTTTTCAATTTTTCTTCTCCCTTGTCCTTTTTTTTCGATCTTCCGTCTCCTTTGTTGTTGTTTTCGTTGGTAGCAGGAGGCCGTGTCGAGTCCCGGCAGGACGAGAACAACGGGTGCCGTTCAAGTTGATGATGGTTACCCCCTCTCCCCCAGCCCCCTTTTTCCCCTGAGAAGCGCAGCAGAAACGGTGTAAAGGACACGCAGTCTGATATTACTTAGCTTGGATATCCTTTTTTTTTCTTTTTTTTTTCTATTCCTAAACTCTGTTCAAGTTTTCCATGTCGTGATTCACACGAATGACATGGACGATGAGTATACCGAAAACAAAAGGAAAAGAAAAGAAAAAGAAAAGAAAAAAAAAAAAGGGGCAAAACTAGAACTCGGTATAAGGCGTAGAAGGCGAGATGACAGAGCGACATTCACCAACGCTCGAGCCCATGGGGTCGGAATCGTTTCCCAAGGCCACAATTCTCGACCCGCAATCACTCGTTCTCGCCAGGTAAACGGCCCGATTGTCGGGATCGAAGACGGTGTACGCGCTCATCAAGATGTTGGAGGCGAGTATATAAAAGTCTTTTTTTTTTTTTTC
>LAZP02000287.1:0-25472 GCA_001272575.2 Ophiocordyceps unilateralis | reverse complement strand
CCCCCCCCCCCCCCCCCATATTAGTTGCTACTCCCCGGCCCATTCCCTCCCCCCTCTCACACTCTTCCCCCCGGGGACCCTTTCCCACAGGTAAAGGCTACCCCCGGACCTCTCTCTCTCCCCCCCTCTCTCTCCAGACTCTTCTTTCTTCTCACTTTCTCGTGCTTTTTTTTTTTTTTTTTGGTTCCTTTCGGGACACATCCCCCCTTTTCCTAAGAGCCGCTTCTCGACTCTTGTCTTTTCCCCGCCCTCCCCCCTCTTTTCTTTTGGCTTGGCTTGGCTTGTCCTCGAACCTCCCCCATGCTTGGGTCTTGAGCTTAGGACATTTTCCCTTGTTGTTGTTGCTGGAAGCTCCGGGTACCGCCGATCCGAACCCCCCCCCCCCTTCCTCCGCGTGGATGAGCAGCTCCGGGTTGGAGGACGGCATGGAGAGGCCGGCTGTGGGCGGCACGAAGCGGGCGTCGGTCACGGCGGCTGATGGCGGGCCGCCGCACAAGGTTACCAAGCGGCGGGCTGCTCGCGCTTGTGTGTCGTGTCGGGCGAGGAAGGTGCGGTGTGATGTGGTTGAGGGAGCGCCTTGTGGGAATTGTCGTTGGGATAATGTCGAGGTGCGTATTCCAGCTCTCGGTCGACACGGAGAGAAGGAGGGGAGAGGAGAGGAGAGGAGAGGAGAGGAGAGAGAGTGAGGTTGGTCGCTGACGCTGCTGTGTCGGCAGTGCGTCGTGCAAGAGAGCCGTCGGCGAAAGTAAGTTGTCCGTTTCTTCCGGAGTCCCTGAATGGGAACCGGATTTGGCTTCTTTTTGGTTCTGACGAGAGATGATGCGCTTCAGGAGGAACCTCGTGACGGCAAATGGCGGCGGGTCGGCCGAGGCCCAGCAGCAACTGCTTGTGCGACGGCGGCCAACGGCCGTCTCGACATCTTCATCGGTAGGAAACGGAGGAGGCCACGTGCCGCACATGATCTGTGAGCGAACCGGCTTCCCCGGCTCCGGCTCCGGCTCCGGCTCCGGCTCCGGCTCCGGCTCCGAGCAGCAGCGCTGACGAGCGATATCCAAGACCAGCGCTCGGCCGGACTCGCGCCTCACCACCATCACCACCCTCACCACCCTCACCACCAACACCACATGGCTGCCTGGCCTGCGGCCGAGGTACTAGCGGGCGCATCCCCGCCGGCGGCCGACGAATACCCGCTGCCAGCCTTCATCCGGCCCCTCCCCGGCAAGATGGCGGCCGATGACGCGGCTTACCTGCGGGCCAAGGGTGCCCTTACACTGCCGAGCGCCGGCCTGCAGGGCGCGCTGCTGCGGGCGTACGCCGAGTTCGTGCATCCGTACATGCCGCTGCTGGACCTGGATGACTTCTTGGCCGTCGTGGGACGAGGCGATGGCCTTGGCGGACAGCTCAGTCTGTTCCTCTACCAGGCCGTCGCCTTTGCTGCCACGGCCTTTGTCGACATGAGGCATCTGCGCGACGATGGCTTTTCCACACGCAAGGCCGCCCGCAAGGCGTTTTTCCAGAGGACGAGAGTGAGTGTCCAAAATCTGTACTTTTCTTTTTTCTTTCTTGTTTTCTTTCCAAAAAAAAAAAACAAGTTGTTGTTTTGGTTTTCCTGACGGCGCGGACAGCTGCTGTACGACCTCGATTACGAGGCAGACCGACTAGTGCTCGTGCAGGGCCTTATGCTCATGACGTACTGGTACGAGACACCCGACGACCAAAAGGATACGTGGCATTGGATGGGCGTCGCCGTCTCGTTGGCCCACACCATCGGCCTGCATCGCGATCCGGCTCGGACGGCCATGGCGGCGGGACGGAAGCGGTTGTGGAAGAGGGTGTGGTGGTCGTGCGTCATGCGCGATCGACTGGTTGCGCTGGGGATGCGGAGGCCGACGCGCATCAAGGACGAGGACTTTGACGTGCCGATGCTGGTGGAGGGGGACTTTGCCGTCGAACATGTGGGGCCGGAGCCGGAGCCGGAAGCCGGACCGTTATCGGCACCACCATCGTCGACGACGACGGCGGCATCGGCATCGGCATCGGAAATCGCATCGGCGGCCGGAGGCTGCCCTGCCGTGAGCGACGCGAAGACGAGGCGCGAGCTGGCGCAGCTATGCGTTGCCAAGGCGCAGCTGTGCATCTGCATCGGCCATATGCTGCGGGCGCAATATTCCGTCATGCTCCGCGATAAGCCGGACAACAGCAGGCCGACTCAGACGACGATGCTTCTGTTCCCGGTCCGGTCGCAGGCCGACGACGGCGGCGCCGCCGTGGCCGCCGTCGACGCCGAGCTGCGCGACTGGCTGGCCGCCCTCCCGGCCTGCTGCCAGTCCCGTCCGCTCGGCCCGCTCGACGGCTACGGCACGGGCCGGGCGGCGGTGGCGGTGCAGCGCACGCTGCTACACATGGTCTTTCACACGACCGTCGCGGCGCTGCACCGTCCGCAGTTCCTTCAGCCGGCGGGGAGGCCGACGCAGGATCTGGCGCGGACCAAGGTGAGGGACGCTGCCGGACACATCACCCGCATGGCGGCGCAGCTGCATCGGTTGCGGCTGGAGCGGTTCCTGCCGACGACGGGTGTCACGGTATTACTGCCGGCCATGATCGTCCATCTGCTCGACATGAAGAGCCCGGGACGGGTGGTGCGTGATCGGGCCACGCGCGGCTTCCGACAGTGTATGCGCGTCATGGAGAGACTGCGCGACATGTATGCCGCGGCAGACTATGCTACCAGCTTCCTCGACGCCGCTCTGCGCAAGGCTGCCATCGACATGAATCAGCAGCAGATGGACGACGACGACGACGACGACGACGACGGCGACGAGGAGGAGAAACGGTCCATGTCGATGGCTCCGCCGCCCGGTAGCGTACACACGCCGCCGCCGGACAATGCGCCTTACATGACGGCGGCCGAGTCGCTCTTTTCCGTCCCATTGACAGCCACAACGACGACGTTGCCGACGACGTTGCCGATGGCGATGGCGACGCTGCTACCGCCGGAGACGGTCAATGCGGCGGCGCTCGAGCTTTCGGCAGCGAGCTCGCCGCCTCACACGGACCCGCTGGATTCAGCCGACGTGACGCCTAGCGCCAGCGGCGGCTCGGACGTGGTCCCGACCGACGTCGTCGAGATGGCTGGCCTCGACTTGATGATGCAAGGGCCAGACGAGTTCGATTGGAACGCCATGGCAGGGGCCGACTTCGACGTCGACCAATGGCTGCAGTTTCCACCGGACGGAGTCGTCGGCGAGGGAGGAGACGAAGAGGACGGGGATGACGAAGGTGGGGGGGGGGCGAATATGGCCGTGACCGAGCATGAGCATGTCTTGTCGGGTTTGGATGGTGGCATCAAGGGCATCATGGATGGCGGTGTCGAGGCCATCAGGCAACTGAGCGCTGACAACGAGACGACCGTTGTTGTCGAGCACGTCGTTTCCCACCTCGAGGAGGAGGAGGAGGAAGAGGAGGAGGAGGAGGAGGAGGAGGAGGAAGACGACGACTACGAGGAGGAGGACGATGACGATGTCGATCTAGTCGTCGTCCAGCCGGACGAGACGGGTTGACTGACGGGGAGGGGGGGTAGGAATAGATGGGTAGAACGATAGCCATCGTTTCACCCGCCCGCAAGGCCCGGGCCCCCCTCTCCCCCCTTTTTTTCCCCCCCCCCCCCCCCCCCCCCCCTCTTTCTCCCGGTGCTTGTTGCCGGGGCATCTGGCCGTATATATTTTCTTCTTTCTTTTTTTTTTCTCCATGTCCACCGTCCCTTGCATCGGCGGGCTGACAGCTAGCTACTAGAAACCCTTTTCATTATTTCTTTTTCTTTTTTACCCTTCCTTTATATTCTTTTCCCTCAACCCCCCGGCCCCAAAACAAAAAAAAAACCCATGCAACCTTGAATACGACGAGAGGTTCAGTTCTATGCACGTTGGTCGGTGGTACCTGCTGTCAAGCCAGGTCCCGTCACCCGGAACAAAGTCGGGATGAAGCACGTCGCCGGGACCTGAAACAGGTTCCTCTACGTCGGAATGCCGGACGTAAGAAAAAAAAAAAAAGGAAAGGAAAAAAGAGGTTGGTTGAATGAATGAATGGGTTTGCTCGCTGTTCGTAGACCGGCTTCGAATCGTCATAGTGCGTACACTGTCCTCTCCCAGAGCACAACCTCCAGTTCACCTTCAGTTCACCTCCAGTAGGTATGTAGGTGGCTGCGGCGCACAGTGTCGACGCCCCGCGCCGTTCACGGTACGCCGCCTCCTCTAAACTCGCGATAGGGTAAATCCCAAAGGCAACAGGAACAGGAACCAGCAAGAGAACAATGACAGGACATCATCCTCGCCGTATCGACGCATTCTGTTCGCGAAGGAAAAACAAATCGTGCTTTTCTTTGTCTCGCCTTCTCCCTCCCCAGCCTCTCCCTTTTTTTTTCCCTATTTCTTCTTTATTTATTGTAGCTTTATTTTTTTTTGCCCTCTTCTCTTTCCTATCTATGTCTCTCCTTCTTGACTCCCTTCCGGCCCACTCATCCGTCGCCGGCTCTTCGCGGACGTGACGCCGCGTGTCATCATATCTCTTTCCCCCCCTCCCCTCCCCCCCCTCTCCCCTCCTCCCCTCCTTCTCCTCCCCCCCTCTCGTTGTTCTGCTCTCTCCCTTGAATTTGTGCTCCCCTCGAGCCTTGCCCTTTTTTTTTTTTTGTCTTCTTCGGAGCGCCCTTCGTTCTTTGCAAAAGGGTTTGGGTTTTGTCGGAGGATCTGATTTAGCTATGGGCATCGTCATCATCATCGCTGGCCGTCTTGTTGCGACTTTCTCGCCGGGCTTATGAAAGGAGGGGAGGAATTGGGTTGTGATTGACGCGTGTCGCTCTTGTGCTGCCGCGGGCAGCGAGCGAGCGACGATCCGAATTCCTGCGACGACGACGACGACGACGAGACGAAGACGAAGACGACGAAGACGACGACGACGACGATACCATGGCAGACCACCCCCCCGTCCGATTCCGACCGCATCACGCCAAGCGTCTCTCCCTCTTCGCAGCCAACCGAGACGATCTGCTCGTCCGCCTCGCACCCGCCACCGCCGTCGAGGCTCTGGCTGAACCGACTGGAACCCTGAGCGCCTGTCTGGACGCTGCGCCCTCGTCCGATCGGGACCTTGCCGTCCGCGCTGCCATCTTCTCTCGTCGCGTGTGGGAGTGGCTTGCTGAGCTGCAAGGGTGGAATTGGCCTTCACGATTGGACCATGGATTCGTCGCCGGCCTGTCTGCTACCGACGCGGCGCAGTACGCAATCAGAATCCATGACATTGACCGTGAGATGGACCGGCTCGACGTCGAGGACATCAAGAAGCACGTCTTGGCAACCCACGTCCTGTCCCTATCGAGACCGACCACGCCAGCCACCGACTCGGATCGCCGGTCTTCGGTATCGCTGTCGTCGACGTCGAGCTACAACAGGATGGACGACTTTACTGCCGTCGTCACCACCATCGTCATGCAGGCCCTTCCCAACTTGGCCCGCCTCACGGCCTTGTTACGCCTGTGGACGCTTCGTCTACGAGTCCTGCGACAGGTGCCCCTGTTCATGTCCGCTCTCGAGGACGTCGAAGCTGGTCTCGCGTCCGCGTGGGCTGCCATGGCGAGCTCAGCGGCCCAAGGGGCTCACTACGAGCGGCAAGCCTGGGAGGCAACCAATCGCTCCCTCGCCTCGGGCGTCGCAGAACCCGCACGACTTCTCGACTACATGCTGGATTGCCTCGAGGGCATGCCGGACACGCTTCCTGATTCCTGGATCGATCGCGTCGAGGCCGTCGAGCGAGACTATGTCGAATGGGCCGTCGTCAGCGAGCACACGCTTGCAGCGGCGCAAACAAAGCACTTTCTCGGCGACCTGCCTGGTGGTGCTGCCGCTGACGACAGCGGCATCGCGTCGCCCGGTCCACTCGAGCCCAGCTGGCCGACTGACGGGCTGAGTGAAGATATGGATACGGAATGCGCGGGCTCGTGCAAGACGGACGACGACTCGCTCGCTCCCCCTCCTGACGAGGAGGAGCAGCCGAGGTGCCACGACGAGGACCAAACACGTACCCCTTCTCCGCAGAGCCGAGTACCGACGCCGATTGGCCAGGGCGAGGCAACGCCCGACCGGCGCTCCGGTTCCCTCTCGGCAGACGACGACTCGCCCCTGTCCGGCCACGTCATGACGCCCATCGAGGAAGACGACGACGACGACGAAGCTGGGTTGCCGCCGCTTCGGACGAGCGCCAGTCGTCAGAGCCTCAACTCGCAGGCCTCGACGCTCATCTTTAGCGGCCTCGGCCCCTTCAGCTCGCCCCCGGAAATGTCCACGTCGCCCGTCGTGCCGGCGGCCCGGTTGCGGCAGGAGGCTGACAGCCCGCTTCATCACTCGCCCCTGCGGAGGGCCAAGACGGAGGCGTCGGGCTCCGAGCTGGCGTCGATGACGAGGCAGGCAGACGACGACGTCCTCTTCCTCAAGTCGCCGGCCGACCAGTCGTTTGCCGACGACTTTGACGACACCATGTCCATGACGGACGGCACCAGCTACACGCTGACGAGCGATGGCGCGGGCGACCAGCAGCTGCAGCAGCAGATTAGCGACATCATCGGCTCCATCCCCGCCAAGATCAAGCTCGCCTCGTCGCCGCCGATGCTGAACCCGCCGGACCTGCAGCTCCCGCGGCTGAAGAAGGCCGAGTCGCGGGAGTCGGGCCTCCGGCGCAGCGCGTCCAACCTCTCGACGGTGTCGTCGTCGCGCGCCGGCACGCCCTCCTTCACCCTCTCGCCCGCCAAACACTGCCGGCCCCGGCACCGGCGCTCCCATCAGGAGATCAAGGTCTACCACCTGTCTCGCTCGACGGGCGAGCCCCCCATCAAGCTCTTTATTCGCTGCGTCGGCGAACACGGCGAGCGCGTCATGGTTCGCGTCGGCGGCGGCTGGGCCGATCTGAGCGAGTATCTAAAGGCCTATGCCAGTCATCACGGCCGTCGTTCCAACGGCAAAGTCGACGCGGCCAAGGTCGAGGTCCGGGCCGGGGCCACGCCCACCCCTCTCCTCAACTCGAGCCCGACGACACGTCCCGGCTCGGCGGCAGACGAAGTCACCTCTCCCGCCACGCCACTCCAGATCCGCAAGATGCGCGCCTCGGCAGAGCCGTCGTCGTACCCCCGCCGGCCCCGCCCCTGGACGCCGTCGTCCAGCACGGCCATCCCCCACGAGCCCTCTTCGTCGGATTCGTTGCGCTCGCGCTCCAGCTCGCGCATCAGCTGGCTCGACGACGAGGACAGCTCCTCCTTCCTCGGCCTGGCGGGCCCTTCTGGCCGCAAGGTGGAGATGACGGACGAGAACCGGGCTTGGGTCGAGAGCGTCAAGGAAAAGGTCCGCATTGCTAGTGGCTCTGCAGTCCTCTTGCCCGCCTCGCAGTCGGGCCGCTTCGGCGATCTGGGCAGTGTGGGAGGGACCAGGAGGCTTTTCCCGAACGGGCGGAGGCTCTGATGGATGATGACGCCCCTTGGACTTGTGGCTTTTATACGACGATGACGAAAGAACAAACACGTTTAGAGGCATGACATGGACACACGGGGGTACGTCGGTTCTCATCTACCGAAACTGTCACCCAATCGCACACATCACTCGACGCTACAAACACAGGTTCTTCTCATCTTCCACGACCACGACCACCACCACCAGGCAGAGGACAGCTGCCCCTTTTTCTTATCCACAACTTTTTTTTCTTCTCTCTTTTCCCCTTGGGTTATTCCTCTTTTTCTTGTTTTTTTTTTCTTTTTTTTTTCTGTTTTTTCCCCACCGTTCTTTTGTTTATTTCTTCTGGTTTCGGCAAGCCGGTGTCTGTTTTTTTATCAAAAAAAGGGGAAAAAGGGATGGGGGGGTGAAGGTGGGTTTCCAACGGGTATCGGTTATTCGCGGGACGCGGACGGAGCTAGGTTGCTCTTCCTTTTGGCTGCGATGGGTGTTTTTTTTTGGGTGTTGAGCGTGTATGGAATGATTGGATGGATGGATGGTGGCGGGGGGGCGTAAGACTCACGATAGATGGACACGGGGGCTAGATTCTCTCGTGTAGTAAGTAGACAGGAGACGAAAAAAAAAGGAAAAAGAACAAACTCGATTTCCAATATCGGGTAGGAGGCCTCAAGAGACGTGGGCGATTTTTCATGTGTAGACTAAGAGAGAAGCTCTTTATATTGAACAGGTTGCTAATTCAGACAAAGACATGGATGCCGTCGTGCATATATGCATTTGGTCACTTTCCCTCTGTCCCTCCCATGCATCCATCCATCCATACACGTCTACAGCGGCCCCAAACCCAGAAAAAAAGAAAGAGAAAAAAAGAAAGAGAGAGAGAGAGAGAGAGAGAGAGAAAGAGTAAAAAAAAAAGGGGAAAAAAAGAAGAAATCGAATAAATCACTACTACAGTTCCACGTCAGGCCGGCCACAAGGCCCCTGCTGCCACATCTTGACGGAGCGAACCGTCATGCCCCTCTCATCGCCAGGCGCCCAGGTAGGCAACCAGTCCTTGGCAGCGCTCCAGAACATCCACTGCGCGTTCTTGGCCGCGTCAATCCAAGGCTTGCCGCCGACGCGATCACTGCAAGGTCGCAAAAAGGAAAAAAAAAAAAAGAGTCAGTCGACTATGTTCTGCATGGTGTGGGTTCCAAAAGAAGAGAGTGGGAAAAAAAAAAAAACAAAACGTACGGGAACCAGCCGTTGCGGGAGCCGACGGCGACGCTGAGGATGAGGTTGAAGCGCTGGTCAAAGGGCGCGTTGCCCGTCTTAGACTTGGTCCCGACCCAGGGGTCCGCCAGGAGCGTCTGGTTCTCGGCCATCTGGGCGAAGCGACCGACATGGTAGAGCGGACGGTCCTGGCGGAAATCGACAAACTTGATCTGGTGGATGCGAGAGTCGAGATAAAAGTAGATGTAGCGGGACGTCCACTGGATACCAAAGGTGTGAAACTCCTTGCTAAAGTCGCCTCGTCGGATCTTCTTGGCGCCCGTCGTGAGCCAGTACGAGTCCGTCTCGGCCGTGGGCCTGGGGGGGGGAAAAGGGGGGGGGTCATCGTCAGATGAATACGAGGACAAGGAAGGACGACTACCTTACCCCCAGTGCAGCGTGCCGTAGTAAATGTCATTCCCTCCCTCCGGATACTGGCGAGAATTGCCCCGGCTCTCCATGATGTCAATCTCGCCGCTGCGAGGCCACTCGCCGTAGACGGAGTCCTCGGGCATCATCCCTGGCGGAATGGTCAGCAAGGAAGGGTACATGCTTATAAATGAGGTCAGAACGCACAGATGGCGGGCCAGATCCAGTCGCCGCGCGGCAGCTTAGCCACAACCTCGACCTTGCCATAGCGGATGCTACGCCGGCCGCGGGTCGACAGACGGGCGCTGCGCACGGGCGGAATCATGGTACCACTGACGGGATCGCTGTGAGCGAAACAGGACGAATTGCGACGGGAGGTGCAGGAGCCATCGCGGGTGAGGTCGAGCGTGTGGTTGGCAAACAGTTCGTCATTGGTGATGGCCGTGCTCTCGTTGGTCAGCGTCGGCACAATGTGCAAGCCGGCGCCATCGACGTAGGAGTTGCGCGGATCCGTCGTCGTCCAGTCAAAGGCGCCGTTTCCGAAGCCGTCGAGCTGCACCTCGCGAGACCAGACGTCGGTGTTGAGGGAAGTGAAGTCGTCCTCATATACGAGGCAGTACTGGTGGCGAGTGAGTGAGCAAACGGTGGGATAGCAAAAAAAATAAAAAAAATAAAAAAATTGGTCCACTTACAGGCAGGTCGCGGTATGGCCGGACCATGAAGAAGCCGATGACGGCGGCGGCGGCAAATCCGACGAAAACCAGAGTGCCGACGATGATGTTATTCAGCCGCGTCTTCTTGATGGCCGGATCGTCGAGCCAGGGCTTGGCGTAGGGACCGCGTAGACGGTAGCTGGTGAAGCGATGGCGAGCAGCTGCGGGCACATCGGCGGACGAGCTGGAGCTGGCCTGAGCCTTCTCTCGCGTGTCCGTCATGGCGGTGCAGATAGGAGGGATAGGAGGGGATCAGCTCCAAGGGCTCAAGAGGCGAGGTCAGTTGAAGAAGAGGAGGATAAGAGAGAGGGGAGAGGGAGAAGAAGGGGGCTGTGGGGGAGGGGGGGGGGGGGAGAAGAGATGTCACAGACTGTGGCCGCACGAGGCCAGCCCCGTCGAGGCAGCCGGCTCCATCGAGGCTCGCGCCTCAAGTGGACGCAACAAGATTCGAGGCATCAAAAGAGGTGGACGGATGGTGCGTGACACGAGAAGGCAACGGGGCCGTAGGTATCGCCGGAGGTTGTGACGGCGGCGGCGAAAGCGGGCAAATATTGCGACGCTGCCCGAGGCGGGTCGGAGCGTCGCATTGAGCCGTCTTGGTTGAAGGTTGCCATGTGTGAAGGATGTATGTATGTAGGTATGTAGGTGGTATGTAGGTATGGAGTAGGTGGCGGACGCGGAAGTTGGTGGAAGACGCGTTGGGACAGATGAAGGGGGGGTTGTCAGGGCAGAATAGAAAGGGACCTGGCTGCCCTACGAGTTTTCCATGAGAGCGATAGTAGTCGTCTATTTTTGTCTCCACTCTTGCGGATAGACTGCCGCCCACCACATGCTTTGGGATATGATAGGTCGTAAAGGCGCGCAGGGGCGGGCTGCTGCAGGCTGTGGGTGTGTGCCTGTACAAGCATACGACTAGCAGCACTTGCCTACTAACCTAATGTCTATTGACAGAGAACCGATTCACGTTATCACTGGGGGTAGATATCCACGTGCCTAGGTAGGTAGACTGTCTCGGAGGGGTGGTCGTGCCTGTCGTGCCTTGTGCCTCGTTTCCCGCATGCCCCGTGCATGCATCGACATGCAGTAGTGGGCAACTGCTCTCATACTTTCTTTCCCGATGCGGACGACCTTTGGTTAGCGCCTTGCCGCGAAGAGCTGACAAGCCACACCCCCTTCTCATTTAGCCGTGCCTTTTTATCCGCCCCATCATCTCGCTTCTCGAAGGGACGACGGCCTTATCGTGGCTGGCATACTCAACTAGTATGCATCACCACCTCACTACTTGCACTGCCCGTCTACTGCCTGCCTTCCTGCCTGCCTGACCTGCCTTGCCCTCTACCGACTGACATGCCGTATCTCTATACATACCTCTAACCTACATCGCCCGTCTCTCTGCCGCCACCGGCGCAATCCAACCGCCGGCCGTACTTTTTCCTGGGGCGACACGGCAGACGACGCAGCTTATAATAGGCCCGAGAGGCGCCTCCAGAGACAATCGGCCGAAAGCCCGTTGCCTCCCAAGACAATAGGGGCCCCCCTCGGCCTCCAGAGACATCAAGCCATGGCCAGCGAGACATGGAGAGGCATAGAGGGGACAAAGGACCTGCGAGGCCTCGGACATGTCTGCCCCTTCTCGACAAACGTATGGCACGGACCGCAGCTCCCCAAACGCGGCTCACCTCGAATGCCGGCCTCATCTATTCTTACACCTTCCATGTGCTGCCTCGTATACAATATCGCCCTGGCCTGCCTTGGTTGATAGCACTATCTCGTCGTGGACATGGCCTGTTGTTGGCCGTTGCCATCAATTTACGCCCAATATACCGTCTTCCTTGCATCTTTCGGATTTGCCCCCCCTTCCCCCCCCCCCTGACTTCGCCAATCGTCGGACTCTTCACTATCTGTCTCGCAAGCTGTCTTCGCCAATCTGTCGTCTAGGGTGTGCGTATGTGTGTGTGCGTGTATGTGCGTGCGTGCGTACGTGCGAGTGTGCGTTACATGGCTCGAGGAACCTGCGGCCCGGTCCATTCTACCGTGCCGCAGACATGCTGCAGCCGCTCCGACTCTTTGAGCTGCACGGCCTCGTAAAGACGGCTTGTCTGTTTTCTCGGCCGCCGTGAGATAAGATACCGATCTCGTTGTTTTTGGCAACCATACGACACGAGGGAAAAAACCGTTCACGCTATGGAAGAAAGGGGGGGGGCCGTCCCGAGAGGAGATGCCTCGGAGATCTTCTCGGCCCACGTCCGGGTGGGCTGAAAGGAGAGAGAAAAAAAAAAGGGGGGGGGGGGGTGGGTGAGTGGCGAACGTGTCCGGGCGGCGAGAGACCGACGTCTGAAAGAGGAGCCATGTCCGGGTTGCAAAAATGGGTAGAGGGAGAGAGAGAGAGAGACAGAGAGAGAGAGCGGGGAGCCACACGTCCGGATGGCCGAACGGAAAGAAGGTGAAAAAGGGGGCGGCCGAGGCCCTCGTCGAGTTCAGCTCGAGGCCATGGACTTGTCTGCAAGTAACCCGTCAGGGCCATCTGCCTGCCCGTCGTCTGGCCGCGAGAGAGCTTAGCCGGGACAGGTTGTTGTTGCTGCTGCCATCAACGGGTTCGGCCAGCCTTGGTTGCCGGCCAATATACCGGGGGGCCTGTCTCTTAGCCGCACCCCTGCTTCGACCTTTTAAAGGCTCGAGATATTTATCGTCGCCGGGTCGCCTTCTCCTCCTCCATCTTCTTCTGTCGGTCTGGCCAGACGACCTGCCCTGCCCCAGCAAGAATGGACTCTCCGCCCAAGTCCCCGGCCGTCGGCCGTGCCCCCCTTTCTAGGAAGACGTCGTTTGTTGGCGTGTCGGAGACGTCGAGTCAGTCCAATGTCGCTCAGACGAGGCCGGCTACGCCCTCTAACGGATCCTACGATGACATCTTTCGTTACCGTACTGTGAGTCAAGCCTTGAGCCCGGGTCCATCCCCCACCCCCTCTTTTGTGGTGAACAATCATGACGGCCCCAACTAACCGTACCTCCCTCCTCCCCCCAGATGGTGAGCTACCTCTACAGCCGAGTCATCGCCAGCGGCTGGATTCCGCCCACCTGCAGCGATGATGACTGTCTGGGCGTCATGCTGCGTCGTTCCCGGGGCGCCTATGTTGCCTCGCCCGACCCGGCTCACCCCCTTCTGGTCGGCGCCGTCATCAGGTTGAACCTGGCTGTGGCCGTGACGATGCGTCCACAGATGCTCGACGGCATCCTGCAGTCGTTGGCTCCGGGCCAGACGGAGCTTCGGTTCAAGGGCGGCTCGCAGATTCAAATCGTCGACTCCCTGGCCTCGGTGCGTGCCGCCACCGTCAAGAAGTTTCAGTATGCCGCCATCTGTCTCCACGAGCGTCTTGTTCTGGTCTGGCAGGATGACTTGCAGCACATTATTCCGACTGCCATGCAGATGGAGGAGAGGCTGCTGTCCCTGGTGAGAAGGCTCCCCCTTTTTTTTCCTTTTTTTTTTTCCCTTCCACCACCTTTGGCTCTGTTCACGTTGCTGATAGAAAGCTTCTTTCAGGTATGGGGAGAGGGAAAGCTTCCCTTCAATATGCTACAGTTGCCGAGTCGCGCCCCGTCGACTCTGTCGTCTGGTATCTCCAGCCCCAACGGCACGTCGACACCGGCGCTGGAGAAGGGCGGCCATAAGCTACAGGTCAGCGAGAGCGTCGAGGACCTGTCGGCAGACCCGTCCTTTGACCGGCTAGAGTCTCTTGCCCGGCCCGTGGCCAGAACTTCGGCCCTCTTCATCGGCCTCGCCATGGTGACGGCCATCAGTCTGATATTCGGCGTCTACTCCGGACAGCTCTTCACCGAGTCCCTTCTCGACCACTCCTTTAGCCGGCTAGGCTTGATGGCCTTTTGTCCCCTCCTGCTATGCATCAGTCTCTTCTTCTTCCAGGTCGTCTTCACCAACATCTTTCAGATGATCGGTCCCATCGGCGGCGTCAGCACAAACTCCCGCTACTACTCATGCCACAAGCCGTGTCTGCGGCGCGCCTACGCCGACGGCTTCGTTCCGCCCAAGATTACGATCCAGATGCCCGTCTACAAGGAGGGCATGGACTCGGTCATCGTGCCGACGATCCGCAGTCTGCAGGCGGCCGTCTCCTACTACGAGTCGCACGGCGGGACGGCCAATATCCTCATCAATGACGATGGCCTGCGCGCCGGCATCTCGCCCGACGAGGTACAGAAGAGACGCGACTTTTACCACGATAACAACATTGGCTGGGTTTCGCGTCCCAGCCACAACGGTCCGGAGGGCTTCGTCCGCAAGGGCAAGTTTAAGAAGGCGTCCAACATGAACTTTGCCCTCAACACGTCGCAAAAGGTCGAGGCCTACCTCCAGGACATGGTCGACGCCAGGCTTGCCGCCGGGGGCTCCGAGATGATGGACGAGGCCGAGGAGGCCGACATGTACAAGGACGCGCTGTGCCGTGTGCTCGAGGAGAATCCCCTGGCCTGGGCCGGGGGAGATATTCGGATCGGGGAGATGATCCTGATTGTCGACTCGGACACTCGCGTGGTAAAGCCCCTCTCTATCAAAGAAGAAGGCTGGGGAAGAAGACGTGCTCATGCGGTCGGCAGCCCGTCAACTGTCTCCTCTACGGCGCAGCCGAGATGTATCTCAGCCCCGAAGTCGCCATCGTCCAGCACTCGACGGGCGTCTTGCAGGTTTCGCGCGATTACTTTGAAAACGGCATCACCTATTTTACCAACCTCGTCTACACCTCGATCCGCTTCTCCATCGGCTCGGGCGAGGTGGCCCCCTTTGTGGGCCACAACGCCTTCATCCGGTGGCAAGGTAAACCTCCTCCTCCTCTATCGCGTGTGTGGCGAACAAGTTGATATGGGAAAAAAGCTGAAAGCTTCGCAGCTGTCCAGGATATAAGCCGCGAGGACGCGGCCGGTCATACGGCATACTGGTCCGAGGAACACGTATCCGAAGACTTTGACATGGCGCTGCGGCTGCAGATGAAGGGCAACGTCATCCGAATCGCCACCTACCACAACAACGAGTTTAAAGAAGGCGTCTCGCTGACCATCTACGACGAGATTTCGCGCTGGAAGCGGTATGGTTTCGGTGTCAGTGAACTCATCTTCCACCCCTTTTACCTCTGGATCTTCAAGGGCCCCTTTACGCCCCTCTTCTACACCTACCTCGGCTCCAACATCATGCTCTCGTCCAAGATTTCCATCATGGCCTACATGTGTTCGTACTACGCCCTCGGTTCGGCCCTGCCCTTGTCCGTCATGAACTACTTTGTTGTCGGTTGGTTCCGCGACAACCTGGCGTCCTGCTATCTCACGTCCTGGAACGTCTTCCTCTCCCTCATCGTCATCTTCAACGCCTCCAGCCCCGTCGCCCTCGCCGTCTTCCGTTACCGGACTGGTGAGCGCTCGCTGCTGGGCGCCCTGATGGAGAACGCGAAGTGGATGCCGATGATGACCGTCTTCTTCGGCGGCATCTCGTACCATATCGGAACGGCCCTGCTTTCGCATCTGTTGCACATTGATATGCAGTGGGGGGCTACGGCCAAGGAGAAGGAGGACAGCAACTTCTTCCAGGAGATGCCGCGTATCTTTCGCACCTTCAAGTACATGTATCTGCTCATCTTTCTCCTCGTCGCCGCCATGATTTATCTCGGCGTCTGGGCGCCTCCGGACTGGGCCATAACCGACTTTTCCGTTGTTATTCCTGTTGCTATCAACCTGACTTTTCACGCCCTTGCGCCTCTGGTCCTGAACCCGAGCTTGATGATTTTCAACTATTGAACAGAGGAGAATTGGGGGGGCGCATCTTGTCCTTGTCATGGGCCTGCACACGCGGCTTCTCCTAGAGGAGGACGCCAAGCTTGATTCGAAGCTATTACGCGCGTAACCGGGATAGGGAGGAATGCAGTGCTCATACAAAAGAAGAAGAAGAAGAAGAAGAAGAAGAAAAAAAAAATACCATTTTCTACCACTGGGACATGGGCTTTTCCGTCTGTGTGAATTGCAAAGACGTCAGTTTATAGCCATGGGAGGACGTTGAGTATAGTGAAGGTGTTGTGTTGTATTCGCCACCAAACCAGCAGATCGTGGACGCCTCCCCCGAACCCAACCTAGAGAGAAACCAAACTCCCCCCCCCTCAGTCAAATCACTCTGCCAGGTTGACACCGCGACGCTTCTTGCCCTTGCCATTCTTAGCACCGCCCTTGAAATGCTTCTTGCTCGACACCAGCACATCCTTTGCATCAAGCCCCTTCTCCAGCGCAACCATGGTTCTTGCTTTTCGACCGCTCAGCGGCTTGCCGGCGGCCGCGTCGACGGAGCCCTGTTCGGAGAACTTGTGATTAAAGGGCATGCGCATATGCACCTGAGAGCCGCGCGGGTCGAAGAAGCCGGCGTCTAGACTCTCCGTTTTGGCACCCTCGGGAACGGCGTCCGGAAGAGAGTTTTGCGATGGGACGAGGGACTGAGCTACGGGACGCTGCTTCTCGGACTGGAGGAGGAGCAGATGGTGGCCGTGGAGTTCCTCGTTGAAAGCGACGGCCGACGTTTCGTCGTCGGAGCCCGGCGGAGGCTGGACGAAGATGAGCTTGCCATTGACGTAATCCTTCAGCACTCGACGTGCGGCGCGCGACTCGTCAGGCTGACCCAAGCCCTGGGTGCAGAAGCCTCGGGCGATGGCGTAGGCGCGCAGGAGCTCCTCGGCCGTGGGCACGCCGGTGCCGCCCTCTTCCAACGGACGCGTCTTGATGCGGATACCGTAGAGAGTCTCGAGAAGGCGCTGCGGGATGCGTTGGGCAACGAGGCTGACGGGTCCCGTGTGCTCCCTCATCTGATCGATGGGCAGCACGCCGTTGCAAACCAAGTCGGCCTTGGTAAAGGCAAAGTTGGGGAAGACGAGGCCCGGACAGTCGCACAGGATGACGCGTTCGCTGAGGTGGATGGTCTGGAAGTGTTTCGTCTTGCCGGGCGTCGAGGAGACGGACACCTTTTTTGCTCCGATGAGGGCGTTGATGGTGGAAGACTTGCCGACGTTGGGGTAGCCGACCAGCCCGACTTGTAGCTTGGCATCGGCCCCTGCGTCCTTGGGCGCGTGCCGAAGAAAAATGTCCTCGAGCTGCTCGACGGTGAGGATCCGACTGTCTTGGTCCATCTCTGCAGCGCCTTGTTGAGATGAAGGCTGCTGTTGCTGCTGCTGCTCCGGTTCTTGATCCGACTCGATCTCCTCATCGTTTCTGGACTCGTTGAGTTGCTTTGCGAGGTGTGCTGAGAAGAACTCAAACGCGATGCCGGCCTCGTTCAAATACTTGGCCCACGCCTGGCGCTGTTTCGGCGTCATCATGTCAGCCTTGTTGATGAGAAGCAGATTTTCTTTCTTCGCATCGACCGCCTTGACGTACGACTCCAGGTCCTCGCAGCGGAAGAGGAGCGGATTCCGAGCGTCGACGATCTGTACCACGAGGTCGGATCGCTCAATGACCCGCCACATCTGACGCCACACTTCAATGTTGCGCTCGAAGGGGGTCATGAGGAGGTCATTGTTCTCTTGCAACTCAGCGAGCCCTCGTCTCCAATTGAGGAAGCTCTCTCGCTCGAGGGCATCCAGCTCATGAGGCGTAGTGGACGCATCCCACTTGGGCCTCCTCGGCACGGTCAAGCGCGCCCTGTGCTTCCGATGCTTTCCCATGACCGATCGCTCCTCGTGGACAGAAAGCAGGTAAGGGTTCCGCTGGTCGGTGTGGATAATCTTGACGTTGTTCATCTTGTCCGCCGTGAAGTCGGTGCCGGCCAGCTCGGCCGTGGCCAGGAACTCGTCGAGCGCGCCCTGCTCCGTGACGGAGCGCATCTTGACCCAGGCGGCATCCTGTCTCTCGTTGACGAGATACTGCTCGCCGGTCGCGTGGTTTGTTCTGGTGATTGCAGAAGTCTTCTTTCGCTCCGAGCCCTTGCCTTTGCCGAATCTGTCGTTCATGAGGGCATTTCCGAGCCCTACGCTCTTTTTGGATTTCGCGAGAGGCATTTTGAGAACGCAGCTTCAACCTGCAGCGTTGCCGAGAGGGATGAAGAGCCGACGGCGATGACGGATGGAGACGGATGGCCGTGGACGTGGACGCTCGAACCGCTGAGCTGAATAATAATGCGTGCGTCACCGCAAGATCTCCATGTCGAAGCGGATAATTGGCGGCACTGTCTAATGTGTCGCGACAGGGTGTGGAAATACAGTGTTATCTAGCGTAGCACTGTAAAGACCTGTTTAGCGTCCAGATTTTCGCGACCGGCCGCGACCGCATCCCAACACTGCCCCCAGCATCTGTTCATCTGATTCTCGCAGGCTCATTTCCCGCTCTTGCCAAAGATGCCTCGAGGAAAATGGATGTAAGCCGTCATTGACGCCCACCAGCTTCTATCAACCGCTGATAATCTGTAGAGACAAGAAAACCGCTCAGCATTTCACGCTCGTTCACCGTCCTCAGAATGACCCGCTCATACACGACGAAAATGCGCCGTCCATGGTGCTGAATCCCATCCAGAGCGGCCCTTCCAAGATCAAGCACCTAGATGAACTGGCATCCGAGCTCGGCTCGGACGCTGCAAGCATCCGCGCCAACGAGGGCGAGGCAGCCTCTTACGGTGTCTTCTTCGACGACACCGAGTATGACTACATGCAACATCTCCGCGACCTCAACACTGGAGGCGGAGAGGTCGTATTTGTCGAGTCAGACTCTTCTGGAAATAAGGGCAAGGGGAAACAGAAGCAGTCGCTGGAGGACGCGCTTAGGACGTTGGACCTCGAGCACAAGTCGAGCGGCGTGCTGGATGAGGAAATACTACCTTCCAAGAACCTGACGAGGGTGACGTACGAGGCCCAACAGGACGTACCAGACTCCATCAGAGGATTCCAGCCCGACATGGATCACCGCTTGCGTGAAGTTCTCGAGGCTTTGGAAGACGATGCATATGTGGATGACGATGATGACATCTTCCAAGCCCTGGCCAAAGACGGCCGCGAGCTTGAAGACTTTGAGTTTGATCAGGGCGACGATGACGACGGTTGGGAGTCTGACGACACGGCAAAGCCCACCAAGGAGTACAGAGACGCGATACCGGACCTCGTGAGGGCATCAGACGACGAACCCGAGCAGGGACCATCTCAGGATTGGCTACACGACTTCAACAGTTTCAAAAAGGAACAAAAAAAAGGTAGCATGCCGGTCGTTCCCTCACAATCCGAAATGCAGTCAAATTGGACGACGACGACCAACGGAGGCAGGCGCAAGAAACGCAGGGGCGCGCTGACGGACGCCTCCAGCTATTCCATGACATCTTCCTCACTCGTGCGGACTGAGCAGATGACACTACTGGACGCGAGGTTCGAAAGGCTAGAGGAGAGGTACAACGAGGACATGGAAGACGATGCGGGCTCCGTGTCGGTCATGTCGACAGCCTCGAGTACAACCGGACCAGTGCGGGGAGATTTTGACGATATCCTCGACGAGTTTCTAGGAAACTACTCCAAACCCGGCAAACGGACGTCCAAAAAGACCAAGGCTCAAACGGGGCTGCAGCAGCTCGACGAGATCAGGCGGGAGTTGGGCCCGCCACGGATCCGCGGACGGTGAGTCGACGTCGACGTTTCACGGTCCGAGGGGGTAAAGTATGGGCATTTTTGAGGATGGTGATGGGGTGGAACTGGCTGGCAGTTTATGACAGACGACGGTCTCATCAATGCTAAGACGAACAACGGGCTAAATGGTTCAAGATGGCTGAATGACAAACAAGGCGTAGGCGTCTCTTCGAGAGAAGCAACGAAGTGAAATATTGCCTATTTGTTGACGGATTGACTGAGAGTATCGTAGTTTACAATAGATTTCGAGACCAAGGTAGGTCTTGTAGTACCTGTATTGCGTAGCAATTGGGGGATTTCGAGGCCGTATCCGTAGGTCAGGGCAATGGATGGGGGTGAAGCTCACAAGACAGCTTCCCTCCAAGTCGTAGGGGGAGATTAATGTCAGGGCATGCCAAAACCTCCATGTGCGGCATTCGGGCCGGCTTAGCGCTGCAGATAGGTAGGTGTACCTAGGTACCTAGGTGGGTGCCTAGCAGACTAGCAGCTGTAGATAACCACGGTCACGTGCCGGCAACTGGCGATATGGAAGCTATCCAACAACGGGGACTTGAAGCAACTTCTTCCTCGAATGGGCCCAAGCTTCGCTTCGCACACCCAGTCCATTCCGCCCTCTTTCTCGCCGGTCCGCACAGTCCTCTCCCTTTCTTCTACCTCGTACCTATTGAAAAACACGCTCCATGCTTTAGCAAACCGCGCGGGTGGAAGCGACGCCGCTGCGTCGTCGAGACTCATGTTTTCGTCACTCGCCGAAGAGACGCGCAAATCGGCGGTCGCAGCCGCCAACACCGTCGGCAAGAAACTCAGTGACTACAACAACAAAGGCAAGCGGAGGCCGTTGGATGGAAATCGCGAACCCTCGCCCCGCAACGCCAGCGACACTTCCAAGCAGAGACTCGGAGGACGCGGCAGGACGAACAAAAGAGGTCAAGACGACGACAGGCGCTCGAGGCGGCAGAACGAGCCCAGGAACCCATTTGCCTTGGACGAGGCTCTGTCTTCGGCCGAGAATTCGTCGACGCGTCCTTTTTCCGGGCCCTCATCCACCATGCCCTTCAACAGTTCGGGGGATGGACTCGCCAAGCGAATTCAGCAGAGGCTTCGGGCCGATGGAATCAGCCCGCCGCAGTGGCCTGCCGAGCCTGGAGCTGTTGGGAGCCAGCACGAAATGTCCAAATTCAGAGAGTTATACGAAACCTATCGCCACAAAGCCCGAGCCTCCCTCACCAAGGCAGGCTTGATAGACGACCCCGAGAAGCGCAAGCGGTTAAGCGACGCCATCGAGTTCAAGGGCATCTGTGAAGAAATGTGCCCCGAGTACGAGAAGATCACGCGCATCACCGAGCACGACGTCAACAAGCCGGAGAAGGATCGCGATACGGGCGTCGTGCGAGTTCGCAAGATGGTCAAGAAGCTGGCTCGCTCTGCTGCAGGGCAAGAGGCCCCGTTGCCCATGGACGTGCGCTCCGCTGCCTCTCTGAGGCAAACTCTCGACTACCTCGTCGACATCGTCCTGCGGCGAGACAACAACCTGGCTTCCGTTCATCCCTTTCTTTGGGACCGCACGCGGGCCATTCGACGCGATTTCGCTTTCTTCTCTTCCTTGTCGGAGGAAGAAGTGAAGACGCAGGTGTACGTGCTGGAAAACATCACCCGCTTCCACGTCACATCTCTCCATCTCCTGTCTCGGGGCGAAAAGAAGGATGACAAGTTTGTGGAGCAACAGGAGCTGGAGCAGCTCGGAAAGACTCTACTGTCGCTACGGGACGTCTACGATGACTGCAACGAACAAGGCATCACGTGCGAGAACGAGGCCGAGTTTCGAGCTTACTATCTCCTGTTCCACGGTCGCGACTCTGGCATCCTCGAAACGCTGCAACGACAATGGCGACCGAGCATGTGGCAGGATTCCGACGAGATCAGGACGGCAGTCTCCCTTGTGGAGTCCCTGCAAAGCACCCAAGAGTTCATCGGGTCGCGCAAGGACGGCCACGCGGGGCCCTTGCTGGCCTCGTCGGGGGCACATCTGGCCTATTTCCGCATCGTCGAGGACGTCCAGGTGTCGTACACCATGGCCTGCTTCGCCGAGTGCCACTTTCAGCACATCCGTCGGTCGCTCCTCGCGACGGTCAAGCGTGCCCTGGCCAGGCCCAAAGACCCTGTCCAGGATGTCACGGCCGCTTCGCTCAACGACTTTCTGCGGTTCGACACTGTGGAACAGGCCATCGAATTCGCAAAGATGCACAGCTTGGACTTCGTGCTGGATCGACAGCACCCTACAGACGTCGCTCGTCAGTTGCTGGTCTTGAACGACAGATCTCCGCTTCCCCACGTGCGGCTAGAGCACCAGTTTTCACAGAGCCTGGTGGAGAGGAAGAGAGGAACGGCCTCTCTCCCGAATGTCATCCACACGACCATCTTTGAGGGCATAAACGACAAGCGGACCGTCAACAATGGTGTTGGCGGCCATGCCAGTGCCGACTCCTGGTTGGACGACGGACCTGCCGAGGGGGAACAGCCCAGCGAGACAGCGGCGGCCGAGGCCGAGAAGACGGCTCCGGCCGATGCGTCCAAGGCTCGCAAGTCATGTCCCACAAATAACGGTTTCGTTGATTCAGGTACGGCTTATGGCTCGTTCTCTGAAGCCTTTCAGCAGCAGTCACCGGAAAGCCTCCTGTCGAGGCTTCAGCTTGGCTCAACTAACTCGCTCTTAGATTCCGAGGACGAGGTGCCGGCCACCGCCGCCGCTTCGCAACCCGGCAATCCGTTTACGTCTGGCAGGGTGCCCTTTATAACCCGGGGAAAGCTTCCCTCTTTGGAGGACTTGAGAGCCCAGGAACAGGGCCATTTCGTCCGCCACAGGCCTCAACCTCGTCACGTCTCTACAACTACGAATCCCTCACAACTTGCCAAGCCCAATCCTTTCGCCACGCCTCTCCAGATGCCTGCTGAGTCCTCGGCAGATAAGCCGGCGGGCTTTCCAGCGGCGAAGCCAAACCCCTTTGCGCCGGCGCCTACGCCCAGCGATACGTCGGCACCGGCAAAGGTCAATCCTTTTGCGGCACCTGTACCGTCCGCCAGCGGCTCAACTCCATTCGCAGACGCTGCGGCAAAGAGTTCGAGCCCGTTTGGCTCCGCATCGCAGGTTGGTTTGCAGGCGGCAGAAAAGCCGGATTTCGACTCGAGTCGGACGAAACCCAACCCATTTTCCTTCTTCTCCAAGCCCGATGCTGGCGTGGCGGCTGCGCCGGCAGCAGGTCCTTCAGTCTCGCCAAGCAGTAGCAAACCTGCTGAGATGTCCGTGCCGGCCGCGTCATCACAGCCCTCGTTCGCCTTCGGTGTCCCGCCCTTGCAAACATCATCGGTGCAGAATGCCTCGCCCTTTTTCGCTCCTGCAAACCAGCAGAACCAGATATCGTTTACGATGGCCTCGGCGGCCACGTCACTTGCAACGCCGCCCACGGTCGCCTCTCATCAGCAGGGAAGCGGTGCTGAGAGGGACGAGTCAGCTCTCATGAAAACGGGAGGCCTCATGTCCTCGCCTATCGCCGCCGGCTTCCCCAGCAGCGACCAGCCTGAAGCGGTTGTCCCATACGAAGCAGTCCCGCCCCAGCCTCAGGAGCCAACGACAGAAGCCCCGAGTACGGCGGCTGGGAATGTAAGTGAAGTACCGGCCCCGGCAGAAGAGCCAGTCCGTCCGGAGCGAGACTTGCTCGGGGACTTCAACAAATGGTATGTCGAGGGAGACAACGGGCTCCTGTCGGATTTCTTGGTGGAATCAGTGAGGCAAATCACGCAAAATGCGTTCGAGACCTTCCAGAGGGAGGAGAAAGAGCGAAAGGCCCGAGAGGAGGAAGAGCGCATCGAAGCCGAAGTCGAGCGGTTCCGCGTCTACAACATACGGTTGAAGTTCTTCTATCGCTGGAAACGCAACGCGCGGAAGAAGCGTCTGGCGGCCGTGGCGCGAAAGGGTCGGGATGAGATGCGAGCTTACATCCAGGAACGACTCATGGCCCAGCGCAACAAGCGACAGGCAGATGCGGAAGCTGCCGAGCGGGAGGAACAGCAGCGGAAGAAGACGTCGGATCAGTTCATACAACTGGTCAAGACTAAGAGGGCGGAGAAGTGGGAGGCCAGAGAGAAGCTGCTGGCCAGCGGCGTCCTGTCTGGCCTGGGCGATGAGAGGAAGGCGGCCAAGCGGATCGTGGCCGATGACTCGCAGTCTTCGAATGGTTCGCCATCGACCAAGCTTAGACCAGCAGCCGCCACCGCGCGCTCGACCAACTTTGGACCGCGCGGGCTGTCGCGGTCCTCGGCGAGCATGTCCACGGCGGCCCAGTTGCCGATGCCGCCGCCGCCTAAGAAAGACGGCCCCAAGACGGCAGAGCAACGGTCGACCAAGCCCGAGAGGTTCCGGCGCTCGCTGCCGTCCATGTCGAGCATGCCCGGAGACAGCCCGGACGCGCAGAAGCGCCCGGAGCCGACGAAGCGCTTCAGCAACGTGTCCCCCTACTGGACGCTCAAGGGTATGGGCATCGTGCCGCTGCCCGACGGAACGGCGGTGCCGGATACTCTGGCGCCGGAAATGTCGCGACGCTTCCAGCATCGGGGATGGTCCCCGCGACCGGGCTCGCGATCGGCTGCGTGGTATACAGCTCGCCGGCTCGAGATGACGGAGGAGTTCAACGCGCAACTCAAGCGAGGCGCCGAGACCCGAGCGAGGTTCGAACGCGAAGCCGAAGAAAGGGCCGCGGCCAACAAGAGAAAACGGAGGTCCGAGGGGGAAGGCGACTCTGCGCTCTCCGACTCATCCGTCAAGCGCAAGCGATCCTCCTCCCTGGACGGGGCCGAAGAAGGCGAGTCGATGAGGGAAGTGCGCGAGAGCATCATGGGCGCCGCCGCCCAGATCCGAGCGAATTTCCAAGCCATCCGCGCCGAGCTGGAAGAAGGGACCGAATGGTTCCGGGCCCAGAACGAGAGGATGCGCAGCGAGTCTTGAGCTCTGAAAGGCTGCGTTGTAAAGCTAGCTAGAGGATATTTTTTTTTCTTTTTTCTTTTTTACGGATGACTTTTACGGTCTGAGGACGTTATGTGTCTGCTTTTGTCCGCGAGTTGGATTGCGGACGAGATACCCCCCCCCCAGTAGGTAGGGAGTTGGATGGCGAAATATGGTTTGTACGAGTAACCCCCTTCCCCCCCTTTTCGGTCCCTCTACTACTGCGCGAGTCCTTGTCTGGCGGTCGACCCCAGACATGGTAGGTATTCTTTTTCCCATCTTGTACCAATTTGTCCAAGGTCGATACTGTAAATCGTAAACGTCTCTCTGAGGCGTCGTTAGCCTGAAAGACGGGCGTAAGACTTGTAGCTCTTACTACCTGGGACGGGATGCTGTTCGTCATTAAGAGTTTCGCGTCAGGTCATCAGATGTAGTTGTGAAAGGTGATGGAAACACACAAACATACACACACACTACCAAGCAGCAAAGAAAGCCAAAAGAAATTGAAGCTCTCCCCAAGCTCTCTCTATCTGATGGGACTTTTTTTTTTTTTTTTCTCTCTCGACGAGACGCCATTGCCCTCCCCGGTCTTCTTCTCCTTCGTGTCCCGCTACTAGTGACAAGAGGAAGAAAGAAGAATGGCGCAGAGAAGAAGAGAATGGAAGACGAGGCAATAGAGGAAGGGAAGGGAAAGAAGGAGGAGGAGGAGGAGAGCTGGTAGAGAGTTTACTATGCGCGGGGCCTTGGTTGCGAGGCAGTCACGTGTGTAGAGTCAGGTGGGGCGACGAGGGAGGTTATAGTGGCGCCTGCCTACCACGAGAAATCATATCAACTGTCCTGTCCGTATAAATAAATCATGAGCGAAGATACATGTGCGTGCTCGTTTCGCGAGTCAAGTCCACTGTAGCATTACCTACGCTACGCCTTACAGTCACATCAGGAAACGGGGATGAAGATTACACATATAGAGAGTTCAACTCCGAGCCCCCTGTGCTGTACTGCCCTGGCGCCAGTTGCGATT
>LAZP02000286.1:0-25491 GCA_001272575.2 Ophiocordyceps unilateralis | reverse complement strand
CCCCCCCCCCTTTTCCCCTTACGATGCTTTTCGGGCGTTTCTTGTGAAATGGGTGGCGCCTGCAAGTCTTCTGTCGTTCTTTGAGGCCATGGTTCTCGACTGCACGCCAAGCCAAGCTGCGTCGGCGAAACCAGTTCTGTCCCGGCCGGTACTCGGTGGCAGCGGCAGCCAAGGGGGTTTCGATCGAGACATGGCTGAATGCACGCTGGGGCTTGACGACCGCTTGGCTACGTGCCTGTCAGTTGTCGTGCTGATGACGATGAGGTCTAGTGTTACCGATACAGCTGCATGACGAAAGCTTCCTCTCCCCCTTTTTTTTCTTCGAATGCGACGGATGGGGAACAGAAGGACTCTTGATCGTCCAATTTCTGCCATGTAACGTTCAAGCACAGGTGTATCCATGACGTTATCTTGTCTCTCGGGGCAACGGAGAAGCTGGAAAGTCCTTTTTTTCCCCGCCCCCTTCCGTGAGGGACCGGCAGAGAAGCTCAGCCCTCGTGTGTGTGTGTGTGTGTTCGGAGTTGACACAAAGCTGACATTGGGGCTTGCGGCTTGTCGTTCGGAAGCCATGTCGGCGGATTGGAGATTCGATTCCAAGTGCCGGGGGGGGGACGCTGATCGTGGGAGAAGAGACGTGTGAGCGCCACTCGCGCCCGGTAGCGAGACGCCCCCCCCCCCCCCCCCTTTTCGTACCCCTTTTGTCGGTGTTGGACTGGATGGTGGGAGAGATTTAGCTGGGCTTGATGATTGCTGCGAGATTGATAAAGGAGGCGATGCTCGAGGTGTTCTTGACTCGGTTAAGCCGATAGAGACAGACAGAGAACGGCGGCGACTCTGCTTGCTATACGCAACACATTTCCGACTTCAATACGACACTACCGATATCAGGATTCAACAGGCGCAGATCCAAGAAAAGCAAAGACCCCTTTTGCGGCGTCACGACCATGCTCCCGATCCGGGCAGGGAGCCCGCTGCCGGCATCAACAGCCCTCCCTCTCCTAGCACTGGTAGCCAGCCTGATACACATACTCTACCGTCGCCTAAGGCTGCACATGTTCTCCCAACGACACGGATGCCACCAGGCAACGTGGCACGCCCCAGTCCGAGACCCCATCATCGGCCTCGACTTCATCTACGACGCCGTTGTAGGCCGTGAGCCAGACAGATACCTAGAAGGCTCACTGGCCGCCTTCCGACAGCTGGGACCGACATACAGGGAGAAGCGATGGACGTGGGAGGTTGTCTACACGTGCGACAGTCGCAACATCAAGCACATGCTGGCAGGCAGTAGCTTCGGCGACTTTGCCCTCCCGCGACTTCGCAAGATGGCCTTGGGAGCGCTGCTCGGTCACGGCATCTTCTCTCTTGACGGGGCAGCCTGGGCGGCTTCCCGGGCGGTGCTGAGAACGGGGCTGACGCGTATGGATCGAGGGGGGATCATGGTTGCGCTGGAGAGACATTTCGAGGCCATGATGGGTAGAATGATGGTACCAGATGGCGATGCGGAAGTCGTCAGCGTGGATCTGCAGACGCTCTTCTTCCGACTGACCATGGACTTCGCCGAAGACTTTCTCATGGGAAGCGACCAGTCGAGATGCTCGTCGGCGGAAAGCTTCCTCGACGATTATACCGCCTGTTCGCGAGAGGTGGTCAAGAGGTTACGTCTCGGACCTCTACAGCACCTACGTTTCAACCTCGGCGCCGGACGAGCCAGACGGCGCGTCTTCCGCTTCGTCGACGACTTCATCGCCGATGCGCTTGCGCGACGACGGGATAGTTCCCAAACCTTGCTGGCTGAGTTGGCGGCCGTTACGAAGGAGGAGGAGAAGGATGGGACGAGGTTGCGTGATCAGGTGCTGCATCTGCTCCTCGCCAGTCGTGATACCACGGCCAGTTTGCTCAGCAACTTGTTCTTTGTCCTGGCTAGGCATCCCGAGCTCTACTCCCGGCTGAGGGAAGAGGTCTTGGCCGTCGTGGGCCGAGAGGGGGCCGTTCCGACGGGGGTGCAGTTGAAGCAGATGCAGTACCTACGCTGGTGTGTTCAGGAGTGTGCGTCGTCCTCTTTCCCTTCTCCTATAACCGCCATTCCCCCCCCTTCTCCCCCTCTCCTATAACCCCCCATCCCCCCCCTTTACCCCCTCTCCCCTTTCCTTTACCTCCCCTTTTCCTCGTCACCCCCTTTTCTGAGTTTCCTTTTTTCAACAACATGAAGAAGCTAAGACGCAGCACAAAAAAAAAAAAAAAAGCTCTACGCCTTCACCCCCCGATCCCCACCAACGCCCGCGAGGCAACACGAGACACGACGCTCCCTCACGGCGGAGGACCAGACGGGGAGTCGCCTCTGGTGGTGCCCAAGGGTATCGTCGTCATGTACAACGTCTACGCCCTGCATCGCGACCAGCGCGTCTTCGGCTGTCGGCCTGATGACTTCGTGCCCGATCGCTGGAGGGACCGACGGCCCGGATGGGGGTTTCTGCCCTTTAGTGGCGGGCCGAGGGTCTGCATGGGGCGTGAGTTTTGTCCCCCCCTTTTTTTTTTCTTATTTTATTACTCCCTATTATAATTTGTATGTGTCTGCGTAAAAGAAGATGAAGAAGATGATGAAGATGATGAAGTTGAAGAAGAAGAAGATGATGATGAAGAAGAAGAAGATGAAGAAGAAGAAGAAAAGAAGACCCGGGGGAGACAACTTTTATGCTAATGACACCCGTCTCCTTCATAGAGCAGCTGGCCTTGACCGAGGTGCATTACATCGTCGCCCGCATGGCACAGACGTTCGAGACGATCCGAGGCCACGGAGAGCGCGATTGGGTCGGCATGGATGCCCTGGCCACGACGTGTAGAAACGGCGTCAGCGTGACGCTGACGAGATGGCGTCGACAAGAAAAGGCCGCCTGAGTTCAAAATCCAAGGGACGATCGATGTACACTAGTCGAACATTGCCTCGTCATGACGGACAAGAGCTCAATGCAACTCGCTTCACAAGCCCAACCACTTACAAATGCTGCACGGCGCAATGATATTCCATCATATAGCGAATCAACCTCACTCTCGCAAGTCCTCGTCGACCTGCTTTATCAGCAGTTCCCTCAGCCCCTGCCATGACGCATCCACAGTCGTCACGCGCGTCTCCATGTCGACGAGCGCCGCCAGCTCGGCCGGAAGCACCCGGCCAAAGTCGAAGCCGGGCTCCGTTGCCAGGGCCAGGTTGACGGCGCCGGTGAATTTGGCGGGATGGGCGGTCGAGAGGGAAATGTGAGGCAGCCCAGCCGCCGCCGTCCTGGCCATGGACCTCTCTGCGGCCGTGACGCCAACAGCCGTGTGAGGATCCAGGACGTAGTCCACGTCGCTATACAACTTTTGGATCGTCTCAACCGTCTCTAGGTCGGTCACGCGCTCGCTCTCAAACGTGCGTCGTGCGCTCTCCAGCACGTCAATGTAGACGGGGCCGAAGCCTCCCTTTTTCTTCAAGTCCGCCAGCCAGGCCGTCACCTCCTGAGAAGCTTGCGTCTTGCTCCACTCGAGGTCCATACCGGCCGTCGAGGCAAATTCGAAGGCGAGATACCAGAGCAGACGCTCAAAATTGCTCGAGATTAGAATGTCCATGGCCGGGCTCAGCGTCTCGCGAACGCCGCCCGTTTGGCCAGCCGAGGTGCCGTTGGCTTCCGGGCCGCGAGCGGGGTTCTTTTCATACCGTCCCGTCTTCCAGAAACGATCGAGAATGTCGTTTTCGTTGGTCGCGATGACGAGTTTTTCGATCGGCAGGCCCATTCGCTTGGCAAAATAGCCAGCTAGGATGTCGCCAAAGTTGCCGGTGGGCACGACAGCCCGGATCTTGTCGCCCAGCTTGAAGGACGACGAGGACTTGGTCAGGGAAAAGTAGGCATGAAAGTAGTAGACGATCTGGGCCAAGATGCGAGCCCAGTTGATGGAGTTGACGGCGCCGAGTTTCAGCCGCTGGTTAGTCTCCTCGTCGGCGAACAGGGCCTTGACCATGTCCTGGCAGTCGTCAAACGTGCCGGTGACGGCCAAGTTGTGGACGTTGGCATCCAAGACTGTCGTCATCTGCCTTTCCTGCAGCGGGCTGATGCGGCCCTTGGGATGTAAGATGAAGACGGACACGTCCTTTTTGCCCCTGAGGCCGCATATCGCCGCCGAACCTGTCTGCCGATGCGTCAATGCCGTGACCAGGAAACGCTCGAGACGGGGGACGCTACATCACCACTCGTGGCACCCACGACTGTGAGATGATGCCTGTCTATCGCTTGGTCAGCCGTGAGCTCACGATGCCGCCGGCCAGCGACTTTGCTCTGCTCACCTCTCCCTTGTTTGCCCTGGTTTTTGCGCACGAGGAAATACTCGAAAAGGTTGCCAAGGAACTGCAAAGCACCTGCGCCCGCGTTAACTGGATTGAATAACCGACAATGCTTGGTTCCTGACGCGTACAGTCCTTGAAGGAATAGCTCGGTCCGTGGAAGAGCTCGAGCAGGTAGAGATTGTCGCGCAACGGTTTCAAGGGCGTGACATCGTCGGCTCGAAAGCTGGAGTAGCTTCGAGTGAGGATGTCTCGGAGGTCGTCGGCAGGAATCTCGTCTGTGGATATATACAGACTGAGGATGCGAAAGGCAAGCTCGGAGTAGGGTAAGTCGCTCCAGCTTTGCTGCAGGGACCGTGGCGTCAGCGAGGAAGAACAGGGGGTCGGGGGCGGCAACGAACCCAATCGGTCGCGGGAGGAATCTCCTCGGGTAGGAAGAGGCCGCCATCGGCAGCGAGCCCCTTGAGAACGACGGTCTCGAAAGACAACTGGAGCTGGTTTAGCAGGCGGATGAGAAGAGGCGGATGAGGTTGAGCGTACGCCTTCGTCACCTCCCCTGGTGGAAAGGTATGTTTGCGAAGGGCCGTGAGTCGGCCGCGACGCGGATTCCGACATGGCGTGAAGCGGATTGGATTAGTTGGACAGACAGACAGATGGCTGCTGTTCTGTTGGCGATGCTCCGGACATGGGCGCATGAAAAAAACACCAAGGTTGCGATGGGGACCGGGAAAAATCTAGGCCCGAGAGAAGGTGGATACTACCTGATGCATTCGAGGGACATGTAGCGCACTAACAGGAGGGTACGGAGTTTGGGGGGTGATAACGGAAGAAGGCGGAAGGAAAACCGTTTACGCATGACGTAGATGACAAAGGCAAAAAAAAAAAGACAAAAAAAGAAGAAGAAGAGATGAAGTGGGGTCATGCAGGCAAGGCTATGGAGAGGAGGGGCAGATCGAGTGCAACCAACCAAAAAGAATAAAAGGACCGCGGGGCTCCAGCGCCGACAAATTCATTCAGAACAGAGGCTGGAACAAGCGGCTGGACGCTCTCCTTTTTGTCTTCTCTCTACGGCTTTCTCGCTGTCTGCCACTGCAAAAAAAAAAAAAAAAAAAAAAACCTCATCATAAGCGCATTGACGTGCAAACCATCATGGTTGAAAAAATCTACGTCACGTACAACGATGTGAGTTGTACCAGTCGACCGACAAGGCCTCCTCTGACCGACGACAACCTCAGGTCCACAAGCTGTGTCAAAAGTCGGCCGTCCGACTCCTGGCCGACTTCAAGCCCCAGCTCATGATTGCCATCGGCGGAGGCGGCTACGTTCCCGCCCGTATCCTGCGCTCCTTTCTCAAGCAGCCCCAGTCGCCCAATATTCCCATTCAGGCCATCGGGTTGTCGCTGTACGAGTCCCTCGGTGGCACCGAGGTCGAGGCTATCGGGACCAAAGTTACACGCACCCAATGGCTCGATCTCACCGCTCTGGGCGAGATGGAAAATCTGGTTGGAAAGCGCGTCCTCATCGTCGACGAGGTTGATGATACTCGGACCACGCTCGAGTATGCCGTCAAGGAGCTGGAAAAGGACGTCGAGGCCGCTCGCCAGCGCATGGGTGGCGATCAGCCCAAGACCCAGTTCTGCATCTTTGTTCTCCACGTAAGTCCTTTTCGCACCTGTGCGCTGGCCACTCCATCCAACTGGCTTTGCAGAACAAGGACAAGCCTAAAAAGGGCACGTTGCCGGATGACATGGTCGCTACGCGGTACGAGGCGGCCGAGACCGTTCAAGACGTCTGGATCAACTACCCCTGGGAGGCCATCGACATCGACGAGCACGACAAGCTTGCCGGTGCTGCCAAGGAGACTTGATCGACCGAGGTGATGAATGATAGAAGCTGCTAAACGCACAAACTTAGATTTGGGAACGGTTCAACGGTCAGCTTATATACCTAAGCGAGGAGCAATGGGACATGGCGGGGACTCGTGCTCTTCTCGTGTGCGTGTTTACCCAGGTACGTTGCCATGACAGGGGAGTGACTGTAAATTGAAGCTTCGTTCATATGGCAACCCCGGCATATTAGACCTTTACCACGAGGCAAGTCTTGAGAGGAGAGGAGAGGAGGCTCAATGACGGCATCGAATGCTCCACTGTAGGCGCTTCGCCCATATCTCCATGGGAAAGAAAAGAACTCGAGTCTATCGGAATATCCATGACAAGGCATCTAACACGTCTAAAACTCCGCCGTCATCACAAGTAGGCCGAACAAGGCCACTGAAGACATGGTCCGACCATCCTCACGCGGCGCCTTCTTGGCGACCCTCTCTCAACCGTTTTTCATGCTTCATAAACTCTCGAATGCCGACCGGTACATTCGCAAACGCCTCTTCGTCCCAGAGGTTCCTCGCCATCTTAGCACTTCGGAGCCTGGGGTCCAATTTAGCGTCGGAGCCGCCACCATCGGCATCTACGGTGCCGGCGCCATCAGCGAGGCGCATCTGCGCCTCGTTTTTCTTGGCCGACCACTCCTCCATCTCCTCCCGATACCGCTCCCACACACAGTCGACGCACCCGCTCATGCAGCAGTTGTCCGGCTCTTCGGGACGCGGAGGCACGACAACGCCGGCCATCGTAGTCGATCGTGCCCGCTTGGCTGCGAGCCGGTCAGCCTCCTCGGCGGGCCCTAAGAGTCGGGACCCGAAGACGATGCGGGCGCGCTCGGTCGGCGTGGTCGACGGCGCCGACGATGACGTGGCTGTGGGCTTGCGCCCGGGCTTCTTCTTCCGGGCCGGCGGAGCGGACGGTCTCGGCTCTTGTTTCTTCTCCGGCGGCGGCGGAGCGGACGGTTGTGGATCGGGTTTCTTCTCCGGCCGAGACTCGGACTGGGTTCCGCGAGGGGGCGCCGAGGGCGACTGCTTCCTTTTCTCGGGCGCGTACTGCGTCGGGTTGTCAAGGATGATGTCGTAGTACGGGCCTAGCGGGCACCTCTGTGGCCACTCGGCGGCGGCGGCGGCGGCGGAAGCGAAGCGTCGTATAGGGAGGCGAGGCGCCGCGCGTCGGGGGAGGAGGAAGCGCAACGCTTGCGAGCCTGTTCTCGTGGGCACCGACATGGTCAAGATTTGCGCATTGGAGGTGTCAGAATTAGTTTGCGACGCGTTACTAGGAGGTTACCTAAGGCCATGATTAGATTAGATAATGCAACGGTGTGACGTAGTATCAACCGAGTCATGGCTCGATTTTCCGAGCGCGACGATGATTTTACGGAAGCAATATTCTCTGCCTATATTAGGATTAAAGAAGACAAAAAATAACAACTATGTTTATTAACCACTTCTTAGCACTACCAAATCCTCCACCACATGTACCGGGTAATTCCTTGGCAACTGCTCTTAAGCCTCGGAGGATAGCATGCCATGTCTCCTAGATCAGTCTTCTACATTCCACTCAGTGATCTGTATTCCACTCCTCTCCCTCTAATTTGCTACCCTCCTGCTCGGCTGGCTCCATATCAGGGTTCTCGGAAAACGAATCCGTTGGAGACGGCTCGTTGACGGCGAATCTATGCCTTTTCACGTATCGGTCCACGCATTCATACAAGTCCTGTATCTCGTCGTATTCACTGCAGTGCTCCTCGACGATGGTTAAGCAACCGGCCTTGGTCATGTGATGCCTTTCATGAAAGGAAAAAGCCTGGATACGCTCGGTGCAGAAACGGGAGCGGTTCATCTGTCTAAGCCTGTTCTCAATTGTCTCATATCTATTCTCAGTTGATATGACGCTGTCATCCCACGATGTCGTTGACTCGCAGTGGCTAGGCGCAGCCTGATCGTAGGCCTCCTTCATGGAGATGGGCCTGGCGAGGGCCAGGCTGACAAAGGAAATGACGATGGCGAGAAACCTCATACTGGTAACTATGTGCGGTTGTGAGAATGAGCCTTGACAGTTTGATGAGCAGGGGGTTGATGTGTCAAGCTGAGAAGGGGATCGCAAAGGGGGGATGTCGACCATTATATACGTATGCGTGTTCCTTGGCTCGATTCAGTAGACTTTTTCCTCCATCCGGTGCCCAGACCTGGCCAGTCTGCTCCAGACGGCTCGAGCAAATCCCCTGGTGGGAAAAGGATGGAAACCCCTTGCAGCTAAAGCAGCTGAAGTTGATGTGGCGTGGCGAGGAAGTGGCACTTGCTCGGTTAAGGTTCGAACCCAAACGTTGAAATGTGGTTGATGGCTTGTCGCTCATTGGGGTCCCTTATTTGAGGAAAGACCAACATACATCCGGGATAACGTTACCGTGACGCGTACTTGAGCGATAGGCTCAACCCATATGAGCTATATACATACATGAAATCACGAACGTATGTATATATGCGAAGACAACCACGTAAGAAAGGAAGGGTCTTAGCATTTCGAAGATGTAAAAAACAATAAATTAATTTTTGGAAATGGCTATTCCTGTCACGTTGGTCTATATTCATTAACCCTCTTCTCGTAGAACGGTTATTAGTTGTCAAGTGAGTAAATGTTTATTGGCATTATCATATGGCCTGACCTTTTTGACTTGACTGGACCAAACTTTGAAGGCAAGAAAGACTTGTTCGCATCTCTCACCGCACACACACACACACACATGTACTCTATATATAACATAACATGTCAATAGTAGAAACTAATTTTGATCCGCAGTCACTTGGCCCCGGGACGATGGGATAGCTCACGCAGTCTCTGTAGATGCCCGTTTCTCAGTTCCGTTTTACCCTTTCGAGACGAGGCAAGACAAACACAACACTTGCACACGTGATACTAAACATGACCGCAACCATTCAAGTAGCAAACCTGAAACGGAACAGCGGGCGTACGACAGGCTTTTAGCGGCCAATCAACATTGATTTAGGCCCTTTACTAATCCCAAGCCCGGAAACAACGGGCTTGGCTTTATAGCGTCATAGCTCGTCAAACGTCATCGTCGTCCGTCCCGCGCACAACTTCCCCATCCTCAACCACTGAAGAAGACTGAAGATAATCCTCAACCAAGTCTAAAGCATACTCGTTCCATCATGTCCAACAAGGTCATCTGCGACCATTGCGACACGCCAGATCCCTGGATCATCGCCGCTAATGGCATCTTCTACTTCACCTTTACCCTCGCCAATCGTGTCGAGATTTGGGCCTCTCCTCAACTCGAGAACTTTGAGGACTGCAAGAAATCCGTCATCTGGCAGCCAGAGCCCGGCTCGGCTTGGTCGGCAGATATCTGGGCGCCCGAGCTACATCACATCAAGGGCAAATGGTATGTCTACACGTGCGGTGCACCGCCCGACGTCGGAAATCCCGGCCACAGGACGGTGGTGCTCGAGAGCGATAAGGAAGACCCCATGGATGTGAGCGGGTGGAAGTTCCTAGGCCCGCTCAAGGGCATGCCCGACCAGTGGTCCATCGATGCCACCGTCTTCAGCATCACCGGCGACGACCTATACATTTGCTGGAGCGGCTGGCCTCCAGGCGACAACAGCGACACGCAACAGGACCTGTTCGTCGCCAAGATGAACAGTCCCGTCGAGGTCCTGGGGGATACCATGACGTGCATCTGCCATGCAACCAAGGCCTGGGAGCGCCCCGACGACGGGTCTCGTGGCATTGCTGAGGGACCGACCTGGGTCGACTTCGCCGGTTTCAGGGGCATCGTCTACTCCGCATACGGCAGCTGGACGAGCGAATACAAGCTGGGTCTGATTGCGCTCCAAGGCGACGACCCCCTTCGCGCCAAATCCTGGTCCAAGCGATCCGCGCCCCTGCTCGTCAGCGACAAGGATCACGGAGGGCCGTTCGGTCCCGGACACGCCAGCTTCTTACCGAGCCCCTACGACGACGGCCGCATCTACTGCATCTACCACGGGACGGCCAACTACGGCGAAGGTTGGGCTAACCGCAAAGCTCGAGTCTTGAGCCTGGGACCGGAAATGTTCGCCTCCAACTCTGACCCGATTTGCTGCCACTGTGCGAGCCCGATGAAGTTCAGCAACACGAAGGACAAGGTTGAGCAGGTGATGAATAAGGCTTCTCACGCCCACGGGCTGCTCGGAAAGGTTCGGAAGTATTTGTGATGAAGCTGGTGCGCGTCGCTGGAAGCGGTGGATGATCCAAGGTTGTGTGACGTGACGTGACGCGACGTGTGTGTACATATCAGTAATAGTGAATGTGAAGGTAATCTTGGTTACCAAATACTACTGCGTCTTCCCCGGGAAGAGTTCCTTCTGGAAGGGCATCTGACACACATAGGGGTCGGCCAAGGGGGAAAAACCTCTTGGGTCGACGACGAGGAGCCAGTGGATGCTACGACGCCATGCCTTATACAGCCATGTTAGAACCATTAGGGCCGGCTTGATACTGTATCTCTATCCGCTAACGCTTCGTGGATATCGTCGTCTCCGGCTTCGTTGCGCAACTACTCCCGAGGCGTTGAGCAGAAGAGTGGCGATAGTTTTCCACCAGCAACCACAATTGAGTATGTGATTCGGCACAAGAGCTTCAATCATACGGCCTGTCATGGTCTTTTAAGAAGCGTTCGCCAGCCAGTTTTTAGTTCCCGCCCTGACGTTGCGTTTGCTTACTAGTTCCCGAATCAACAATTTAGGCGTAACAATTGCAGTTTGCGAACATGACCCCCTTGTTTACTTGTATCGTGTCATATCCTCAAACCAGAACAGGCTCTTCCTTGTCTATCCCCGCAAGCCGGGGGGTAAGGGAACGGGTTCGCCCGCTATGGTGGCAAATCGCTCCGATCTACTCAGAAGTGGGAAAGGAAAAAAAAAAAAAATATGAACCTATATCTAGGGGTTTCGAGTTTCAGTCAAGCATAACGGTTCATCATGTGTCGTTGGTTGGGCTCTTGCTGCTGCGTAAACGCAACTAGAGAAAGAAAGCGGATGAGGGGAGGAGAGAAAAGAAAACAAGAGAATGGGGTGAGCGATGAATGAATGAATGGCAGGATGGGTACACTAGAAACTCTACGTGTTCGCTACCGTCACATCCTTGCCAACTACGGACGATTTGCAAACGGTTCCGCGACCGATAACCAAGCTGCCAACAGCACGCTAAGCATCATCCGTGTAACGCATCGTCTACCCATCTCCTGACAGCCCATCGACAACCATGCCGACTAGCTCGTTTAGTACATGATTCGATTATCCCCGACGGCTGCCGTGGTGTCATTCGTGTCACAAGCTTGCCCGACGATGTCACGTAGAGTGACGGAATTGAAGCCCTGCAGTCTACTCCGTAAAACCATCGGGGAGCATAGCATAGCGTCGACGCTAAGAAAGCGTCCATGAAAAAACAGGTAGTGAAAAAGCTGCTGGTCGTATATACAGTTGAGCACGTTTCCTATTTTTTCTCTCTCCGGTCGAGAGCCAACCGTCTCGCCACGGACTCGACCGAGACAGAATTTCTTAGGCTTCTTCCAGGCCTCAGCCCCGCGCAGCTGGCCCGGATCCTCTATTCCTACTCACCATGCCATGAGATTTTCACTCGACTTCAGCACATAGCATACGAAGGGCTCCATGGAAACCTTGAGGCAATCATCACTCTCCCTTCCCACGTTGAGAGAACCAGAGACAACAGCGGATCCGTCGACGACGGCGAGTTTTTTCTGCACCACCATCAGGGAGGCTTCCGCCCCCAGTTCCACGGCCGGATGCACAGAGCAGGCGACGAATCCGCTCAACGGGCCATTCTTCGGAGGCGTTCCGACTTCCACCGACGATGGACTCGTTACCTTTATCTTTCTTCTCCTCTTTGCTTTGGGTGCTGTCCTCCACCTCGTTCGATTGATAGGCAACAATCAGCGTCGTCATAAGTTTCTTCTCTCGATACCCCTCGTCGCCTTTTGCCTCTTTAGGACTTTTTACTGCATCTTTCGCTTCGCCTGGGCCTTTCTTCGGCCGCCTTTTTTTAATCAGGCGGTTGTCGCGTTGGCGATGGCCATGGAGGCCTACGGGTTTGTCCTCTCCTGTCTGCCAGCCGGTCTTTTGAGCTGACGGTGAATATTGTCCCAGCTCCGTCATCTTGATTCCTAACCTGTTCATCAGCCAGCGTATCATTTGCGCCATGCATCCTGTTGTCGGCTGGCATAAGCTCTTCCAAACTGCAACCTGGTGTTTGGCCATGAGCATCGCTCCGGTCTCCATCATCGCCAGCGTTTCCTCCATCATCAAGATTGTCGCATTCAGGACGACTTCTGCCCAGATGACCAAGCAAGTTCTCGAATTTGCCGATTCATGGCAGCTTATGGTTTCCCTTATTCCTCTCGTCAGTATCTTCATCGCTTGCGCTGTGCCAGGGCAGCGTCCTCAGAACTTCGGCACCGGGAATCTCCGGCTCAAGACTGCCTTGCTAGTCTTTAGCTCCATCACTCTGGTCATTGCCCCAGCCGTGAGGCTCGCGGTGGTGGCAAATCCCCAGGCAGCACTTGACGGATCGCCCATCTCTGGCAAGCCCGTCTTTTACACGACTGCCCTCTTTTTGGAGTCTCTTACCGTTTTCTCATACCTCATATTCCGTTTCGACAACCTGTACTGGATACCCGACGGTTCCAAGGGCCCCGGCGACTACTCACAGGCTCCGAAGGACTCGAACAGGTCTTCTGAAACCGAATGGACACGAGAGCAGATTAAGCTTGAAGTCAGCAAGTTGGGCATTCAACACGAATTCCTCAACTCGGGTGAGAAAAATCCGCAGTCGCCGTTGTACACTCTGCTCTTCCCATCCTCTGAAGACGAAAACGGATTTTCTGAGAATCACGCGGTGGGAGGATCGGCATCAGCCGGGCCGTCTACACCCTCGACCTTCCAACGATGGACACCGCCGCCGCAAGATGTCGAAAAATCTATCCAAAGGTTGAGCATTGACCAGAAGATGATCACGGAGTGGTCGCATAGACGCACTTCTAGCTGGGATTCCGTGGATGAGGCAAAGATGTTTGCCTTTATTTAAACTGCTCGCCAATGCCGAGGTAGAGGATAGGCCGGTTCCAGGAGGAGAGAATAGCAGGGCTACAGAAAATCGCCAAGTCCTACAGCCACATTAGCCACGTCTCGGTTCCCCTAGAGCATAAACACAGGCCGGTAATGCCATGACTATTGTCTACATCGAGCCTCTCTCGTCTGGTGGCGGGAAATAAAAGTCTTTCATCTAGTGTCTACCGGGTGTATCATGACTTTGTGTGTGTGTGTGTCTGCCGATTCCGAGTGGCCCGTCCGTCCATCGGATATAAAAGACTCATTGGTAACGTTTTCTCAAGCTCAACCGGCTTTGGTCACGAATCAGATTACCGTGATTCTCCAGCTCCTTGAGGACCCAAGTGTTTCTTAACTCGACCTGGCTCAGCATACAATGCATGGCGTCGGCGGCCATTTTGGCGATGGAGTCAGGGCCAACAAGGCCCATCCTAATGGCCTCGTTTTCGATTTGGTCCAGACGCTGCAGCCAGAAAAGCCAGCGGCCCGGGGTGAAGCCGGTTCGTCGCCAGCGGCAGCCAAGCCAGGATTGTTCAAACAAGGGGCCGGCGGAAGAGACTGGGGCGGGAAAATAATCAACTGACGCATTCGAGAGCTCAATCAGCTTGTGACCGGCCTCATCGAACCAGATGCCGGTGGGCGGTAACAGAATTGCGAGCCGATTCGAGTCCACAGCCAGCGGCTTCTCCAGCGCTTCACGCAAGAGCGAAAAGAAGAAGAAATAAACCTTGTCATCGACTAGATTGGCCGAAGCCGCCTTGGCGAAAAAGCTGGACAAGTTGACTCGTTGGTCGCTTTCGAGAAACCAAAATTCGGCCGACCATCGCATCGCCATCTCGTCAAAGAGAAAGGGCAGATCGGTCCAGAGGAAGCCGTGACCGGGTGCCATGGCCACCTGCATCATATCATGACGTCGAATGGGCTCAGCAGGGACAGGCCCGCCGGGGAAGTGGGTGGGCCGGTAGAGTTTGCCCCGGCTTCTGATGCGGATGAGATGCAAAGCGAGGCGATCGTGTAGGCTACTGCTGTAGTCGAACTCCTTGGCGCAGACGTAGAAGACGGTCCACAACTCTTTCAGCTGGGGCTCGGTGTCGCGCCATCCCTTGCCCATCCGGCAGAAGCCCTCTTCGATGAGGGAGATGTATTCACCCATGATCCTGCACAATGCACTCCAGTCATCGTCATTGGCGGCCGAGAAGACGGCATCGAGGAGGGACGGGGGGAGCGAGGCGGGGCGAAAAGGGGCTGCATGAGGATTGTTGCCAGACATGCTCCGGAGTGATGATGGTGATGACTGTGCAGCAAGCATATACGTAAACTGGCTGTATGTGACGGGAGGTGATGAGTAGATGATCAACAGACCGGGAGGGATTGATGATGACCCCTGCAGTAGCAATACATTGTTGTTGTTGTTGTTGTTGTTGTTGTTGTTGTTGCTATTGCTGAGGCCGGGAAGGGACAGTCTGTCTTGCCTGCAGCTTCATGGGCCTTTTGCCTGGGCGGATGGGAAGCTGTGACGCAAATCAGCCTACAAGCTGGGGCCTGTAGAGCAGTCTCTCCTGTCCGCTGCAAATCTAGGTAACAGCATATCAGGAAGTCTGCCCCCTTCGTTGCACGACCCAACCACCTCCCAGCAGAAATCAGTGGACCTTCTTTTACCCCTTTCGCTTGAGGGCAGCCGAAGGTGCGTCGTGATTCCCCATCTTGGGCACACCCATCAGTCTCACTCAGCTTACGGCCCATCAAGTCAACCAACGGACGGTGATGAATCGCTACGACGTGGTCCGGTCTTGTCCAACCTTCTGACATCATATCGTCAGCAGTCTTGACGGATTTCGTCCTCTTCACTTGAGATACCATGGACTATTTAAAGCCGGGAGCCTACCGCCAAATCTGCTTTCAACACACCTGTTTTCCACTGTACTGTCATCTTTACTCTTCGTCATCCTGAATCAACTCTCCTCCGCCGTGCATAATCCCCTCACCTGTCAAGATGGTCTCCCTTTACTCCATCGCCTTCGCTCTCCTTGCCGTCTCCGGAGCGGTGGCCTCACCTGCTGGCGACTCTCCGTCCCTTGAGCAGCGCGACGCCGCCATCACCTACAACGGGGTAGGTACTATCCATCGACTGATCCGGAGCAACCAACTGACGATGAACAGAAATGCAGCGCCAAAGCGAACACATGCCGTTATGTGGGACAAAGCGGTAGGCCCAGCATCTGCAAATGCTACGTCAAGAAGGTGCGTGCCCATTCATATTGTATAAAACTTCAACTCTCGCTGACAATGGCCAAGTGCTCTGGTGATGGCAAGGCGTGTCACTACGACAGCTACAAGAACCAATGCCTCTGCGTCTAACAAGGTGGTTTCCAGGCCTGGAGGGCTCTATTTTGTGAAATCGATCTGGGGAAATGAATGTGGTCATACGCGCTGTCGCTATCGGTAGGGAACAACAAAAACCACAGTAGAACCAATGAATAAACCAATTGATGTCTTCTGATCGTTACATGTCTGGGAACATGGCCAAGTCCACCTATCCTGCCGTCACGCTTCTCCTCAAGATCGACAAGCCATCAGACATAAATACTACCTACTGTCGTGCATTAATTCCCCCGCCTTCCATCAGCAGAGGAAAGAGGTTGCAGAGGATTCGCACTTGATGAGCTGGCCATGCTTTTGCCTTCAGTATGTAAAACCCAAGACCTCGCGCTCTCTGTTGCCCGAGTGATGCGTCTATCCCAAAACAGGATACTGCAAGTGGTGACGACCGTACCGGGATTTTGGGGGGAAAAGGGCCGATATTGATGCTACTCTGTGGTTGATTCAAGTGCATGAATCACCGACAAAGGAAACAGTTGGTAAACCACTTGTGGTAGCCTCCTAGTCCACGACCTCCTAGACCCGGCCTCCATGCATCAGCTTCGGCGAATTTGCATCAAATCAGGGGCCGCCGAGGGATGGAATCGGGTTTTTGCAAAGTCCGCGGCCGACATTCCATCCAGATTCAGGACGACTAATAGTAATCCTAGAGCTCGAAGGGGGCGTTGGGGAGTACTGACACGTGGGAGAGCATATGAAGGAATGGCTACATGCCTACCCAGCGCATAATTGGAATGATGTGACCTTGGTCGTCATCAAAGGCCTTCTCTCAAGTTCTCTAGCTCGGGAAATCGGAAGTTATATGTCGGTTGCTGTCAAGTCGTCCATCGTGACACACCCACGGCAAGTCAAATGTCCAGTCTGGTCGCTGTGCTACAGGGGACGAAGTGCACAATCATCGGACTACAGCTGAAACATCTCTGATTACCTACCAGACGCAGACTAGGAACAGAAGAAAGCTTACTGAAGGTGTATCAAAGGAAGTGTCCTCGATCGAAGCAACTGCAGGTCCACCCTCACGGTGCACGTGTTTCTTCCAACGAAACCCTAAATGGCAAGGGGCAGTACCGCCGGTAAAGCATGAACGTATTGTAACCAAAGGATTTTTGATCCCTTTATTCGGTTTGTCGCGGCGGGATTGTTCGTGCTTGCACATTGACATGGTTTGTCCGAGAACCCCTTCCCAGCAAAGTGGCATTGCAGCCGAGTTCAGGATGGAGGCCATCTGAATAAGACTTACTCATAACTTCTGAAACAGGCGTCACTAGTCTGGAGTTCTGCCTGTCCCCTTCAGAAGCATCTAACTCCTCATGTGTGCCTCCATAGAAACTCACTGTCGATGGCCGGACAAAGGGAAAGATAGACGACACGGCTGTGACCTATACGCTGCTTGTCATCATCCACAACCAAAGACTTTCTCGTCGACAAAGCAATAAGAGCGCTTTACACGTCACGGTCTGCGTCTGGCCCAAACTCGGTAATCATAGCTCTATAACATCAGAACTTGCCGTAAGCATCTTGTGACCACTAGAAGCCCTCATGTCCCGACTTCTGTCCTCGAATAAGTGAGCTGTCGACGTCGGGCCGGTTGCCAGGCCCCTGAAGTAAGCAGGGTAGAGGGAATTGGTACCTTGCCTGCACACCATCTTCTTGCCTCTGCTCAGACGATCAAAAGAAAAAAAAAGTTCAGAAGTCGGGCTTCTTATTATCGGCCCTTTGGAACGCTCTAGGCGGTTATGTGTATATTAAATTGGCCCAGAGGCGATTATACCTGCCGATTCCGGGACAAGAGGAGGAGCATCACGGCCAGCATGGACCGGAAATCGACGTCTTCTACGGCGTATCAGCATGAGAGATGGAAAAGAATCCCCCGCTATCGATCGAGAACGCTCTTCGGTCATGTCCCTTGAATTCATAAGTGTGGACCCGACGCCATAAATGCATCGGATGTTCGCCAAGAGCTGAGAGAGAGTGGCAAAGCCCCTGAGACGAGTTAAAAGTATCAAGTTCTATCTACTCAAACCTACGCGGCGTTGCTCATCATGAAGCTCGACAAGTGTGCCGCCCTGGCTCATGTCCTACTTCATACGCCCGCCGTGCTCGGGCACATCTTCACCGTCAACTGCAAGCAACTGACGATACAGCGGGGAGACCCAATTCTGTTTCCTGGCGTCGTCTCTCCGCACGTTCATACTGTTGTTGGAGGCACCGCCTTTGCCCTGACTGAAACGAACGAAGATGCCAAGGCCGCCAACGCCACAACCTGTGACAAGCTCCTGGACAATAGTAATTATTGGCAGCCTCAGCTCTACCATGAGCGGTCCGACGGAAAATTTGAGCTGGTAGAGATGCAGGGAATCGTGAGTCTTCACCCCCGTCTGTTGAGGCTGGGACTGATAACTCTACGCACATAGGCAGCCTACTACATCGATCGAGCTTGCGACTATGCTCCAGGTCGTCAGAACTGTGATAATGTACCGCATGGCAAAGCACCTCCTGCAGGACTGCGTATGGTCGTGGGAAACCCGTATCTTCGGTCAGCTCTTGGAACCTCATCGACTCGCAAGGAGAAAGACGAGACTATCTATACTGACGACAGCATAGAACATACGACGCATCTAACCCTGAACAACGAGCCGTCTCTCATATCTGCTTAGGCAGGGGTACATCCGAAGACACTCCTCATCTGCCGTCAAAACAATGCGAGCGTCTCCGTGCCGAGACATATTTTCCATCCTGTTGGGATGGAAGAAACCTGGACAGCTCGAACCATAAGAGCCACGTAAACGAGCCTCAACCTCACATGATACATGCCAATACCACGTAGGCTGGCTGAGCTGACTTCTCTCTTCTTAGATGGCGTTTCCTGTTATCGGTGATTACAACACTGGCGTCTGCCCCCCTTCGCACCCTACAGCCATCTTGTCCGTCTTTCTCGAGTTCTTCTACGACACAGCGGCTATTAAAAACTTTAACCGCTGGGTATGGGCCATGGGCGACCCGACCGGCTACGGTCTCCATGGAGATTTCATCAACGGATGGACAGATCAGGGGGCTTTGGAGCGGGCCATGGACACATGTACTGGATCGATGGGCGTCAATGACCCGCGTTGCAGTTTGAACGTTGGATCAAGCGGACCGGGTCAGCCGAGCCCGCAATCACCGCAGATTCAGCCTCCTGACGAGGAGGTAGGCCTTCGCGGCCCTCTCGATAAGTTGCCAGGGAACAACCCGGTTACTGGTCGAACAATTCGAAGTTAGGGTGAGTCAGTGTGTAGGAAATAGGAATGAATAAGTGTCAATCAAAGAAAATTGCACGGGAGGGCTCGTCCCATGAAGTGACTCAGACGATGTCCTCTTTCCAGGCTTTCTCGATGGAATCAAGCAACTCATAAGACTCGAGGAGCAATGGATAACGGAATAGGTGATCACGGCGTCGTAAGCGCTCCGGCGGCGTCATATAATAAGAAGATGCCGCTCTCCAAGAGCATAATATACTGCCGATCAAGTTGAACCTTCAGTCCGTCGGCTGCAACACTCAGCGACCGCACGAAACCAAGGGAACTTTGCTTACGCAGGCAAATTACATGGGAAAACAATGCAATTAAACCCGTCCAAAGTCGGCGTACGGATAATCAACAGACGAAAGCGGAGATCGGCTTCAGGAAACCGACAATGAATCTGTGGACAGATAACCACCCGCGTCATGATTTTGCGTCTATGTAGCAGAGGTGACTGGCCGGCGTATCATGTACACCCGTCAAGGTTCCCCTGAAAGAGAGTCTAGTCTAGAACGCCGATCCTAGCCGACCTGGGCCAAAGAGAGGAATCTGGATTTTTTTTTTCTTCCACAGTCACGGCATCACCAACCCAGCTATCAAAGTCGAAGCCCCTTCAAAGAGATCTAGACTTTGGGAATATGAAGAACTCTGCTCTCTGCGCCTCTTTCAGTGCCAATCGCTTACGGCGACAATATAGCAACCTCCGGCTACGTGAGCGCGGGGAGGGCCAAACGTGACAAGATGTCGCTACCATATGACCGACTAAAACACGGCGAAATTCGGCTTCTTCGTCTAACGAGAGTAATCTGGAAAGATGAGGCGTCTACAGGGCTTGAGAATACAAGCCTTGCTCTTATCACATGTTCCCTCAGATTGGGGATTCCCTCTTTCACAGCCCTATCATATGTCTGGGGAGACCCTGCAGACACAGTAAGGTTGAGCTATTCCGGAGGAACGGTTTCTGTGACGCGAAACTTGGGAGCGATATTGGACTGCCTCGTCTCGTCGATTAGCGAGAACACGTTTCTTTGGATCGACGCGCTCTGCATCAATCAGACGGATCTACGAGAGCGGGCCGAGCAAGTCAGTCTCATGGGCCAAATATACTCGCAAGCGAGCCCCGTCCTCGTCTTTCTCTCCACAATCTCAACTCCCTTTGAGGTCGGGCTGAGCTTTCTCAGACAGACGGCCGAGCACCCGGATCGGCACTACGAGCCGTCACTGCAGCCGCATATAACGCTGCCGTCGGACCTGGACGCCCATTCGGAAACGCTTCGGGATTCCGTCGTTGCCGTCTTCGCGGCGCCGTGGTGGACCAGGGTTTGGACCGTTCAGGAGTTCGTCCTCGCCGGCCGGGTAGTGTTTCGTTGCGGCCACGAGGAGATAGACGAGGCGACCCTGTTGGCTGCCTTGGCCAGTCTGAGGGATCACGAGAGCGGCTGCTGCTGGGCGGCACGACGTGAAGCAAATGGCGACTCCAAGGGGTATATCAACCTCCCCAGCAGCGCCAACGGTGGCCTCTCGCTGTTCCAGGCCACTCTGCGGCTCGATCAATTACACGTCATGCGCAACGCTCAAGCTTTCGATGCGAGGAGCCTGCTCGGGGCGCTTGCCATGTTTCGGACACGCCAGTGCGTCGACCCCCGAGATCACATCTTCGGCATGCTCGGGCTGGACCTGGGGAACGAGTTGGAAACCTTGAAGGCTCGGATCAAGATTGACTATACCATCACCCCGGCGGAGCTCTTTGCCGATGTAGCTTGTGCCATGGTCCATCTGTCGCACAACTTGGACGTCTTGAGCCATATTTGTCAGTATCCCAGTGCTCGAGGTCGGCTGAAAGGGCTACCAAGCTGGGTTCCCGACTGGACTGCCACGGTCGATGAGACGTTCCATCACTGGTACTCGGAGCGCACAAGACGAACGGCTCTCACCAATGCCACAGCAGACTCCCGGGCTGTATGGGAGCGGCGCGGGGGGGAAGGTGTCGTGTCAACCAAAGCAATCACAATAGGCTCTATAACGACTACCGCGCCGGGATACCCAAATTCAAGCTCCTCTTTGTCTGGCCCGACGCTCCTCGACAGATGGCGCGAGCTTTTTGACTGCCGTTGCAACGATCTGGACGGTGAACTCGCTCATGATGGAACGGGTCACACCGAAGCTGCCAAGTCGACGGACTCGGAGTTTGGCCAGATGATTTCAGGATGTTATACTCGAAAAGATTGGGTCGATGAACCGGGAAGACACGACGAGGCATTCAGGGACTGGTGCTACTGGCTTACACACGAAGACCCGAAAACCCTGTCTGAAATCAAGAGGCAGAACGCTCGAGGTTTCGACCATCTCGCCAAGACAACGGCATTGGAGAGACGCATGTTTCTGACGGACAACGGAAGAGTGGGCTTCGGTCCAGAGGCTGCCGAAGAAGGGGACCTTGTCATCTTGATGGCCGGCGGAAGGGTGCCCTTTATTGTGAGGCACGCCAGCTGCAAGGATGGGGGCTCTCATTATCAGTTACTAGGAGATGCGTTTCTGTATGGGGCGATGCTCGGAGAAGCATGTAGAAAACTTCAGATTAGCCAGGGATGGGACGACCTTCTTCTTCGGTAGCTGCACACTTGCCTCTCTCTCTCGGTCCGTTTTCGCTGAATATTCATCACAAGGAGCGGAGAGACTGTGTTATGTAGAGATGAGAATGTGTTGCTTGTTTTCAAAACCAGTCTTTCCGGACAAGTAAGTAGTCGTAGGGTCACGAACAGCAGCAAGTCTTCCTACCTAACAACTACATATAAAGGTAGGTAGGTAGTAGGACAAATAGACATGTCTACATGGCACCGATGCCGATAGTTGATTGTTCACCAACGCCCCTCATTGTCAAGCTGCTCCTCAGCCTGTGCTTGAGCATGGCGTTTCGCTTTCTCAGCGTCGATATAGTCGAGACCCTTGGTCTCTACCTCTCGGTCGACGAAAGCGCCAATAACACCGGCAAGAATTTCCTTGGCGGTGGAATGCTGGTCGGGATGGCCTGGTGCCGGTCAGTTATTGAAATCTCGCTTGAAGGCATCAAGCCTATTCGCTTGCCATTTTCAGCCACGTGGTCCTCGTACGCCTTGGCCGCCTCGAAAGCGGCAGCTCCACCGAGGAGTTCGTGTGAAAACTTGGCTTCGTGAGGGCGTTGCGTCACCTCTTCATAGGCGCGAGCTTCTTGGGAGTCATCTATTCGTGAGAGGATACGTGATCAGCAAAGTCGTTGGTGTGCGGTAAGAACAGGGGTTGCAAGAGGGTGTACGTGGGAAGGCTTGTACCATCGAACCAACCCATGGCAACTGGAAGCTAGTATTGGGCAAGAGATATAACTTGGTTAGGAAGATATCAGTAGTAAAGTTGAAAGTCGTCCGGCTGTGATCTGAAAAATATGAGAATGCTGGCCAAGTCAAGCTCTTGTTAAGAAAGGGATGAAGAGGGATTTATAGACGGCAGAATGACGAAGGAAGGTCGAGATCAGGCCATGGCATTAGTCCCAGCATCAATAGGGCCAATCAGCTCACAGCCATTCGCGGTTAGGGGTGGCTGAGCCCCCCGAGATACGTCAGACCCAAGGCAGCTTGGGGGTGGTCATCGAAGCCGAGTAAAGTAGTTTCACAAGCATCGTTTTAGCTGCTTCTTTGGACACTAGCGAACAGATCCATGGAAGATAGGAGTGCTCCTGAAGCATCATGAAGCAATGACTGTCCACCCTAGCTGGCCCAAGTCCAGGATGTGCAGCTGACAGTGGAAGACAACGTCTTGTCGATGAAGAATTTCACTCCAGGGTGGCCTCGTCTCGGAAGGAAATCGGTACAGGATTCAAGAGCAGACCGGTGACACACGGTGCCGTTAAGCCGACTGCCCTTGCATGCCCACGTCAAGGCCTGTTGCCGAATCCCGACCGGCAGACAAAACAGGGGATGCTATTGGGTATCAAACTGCGCGGTTTTTCGTTAGGCCAGAAGCTAGGAAAGTTGGTGTGCCGTCGGAAATAAGGCATTCAGAGACATACATAATAAAAAGCCTTGAGTAGTCCTCGGATGCCGGAGATGTCTTGTGCACCGGACTGGCCAGCTTTTGGACACAACTGGTCATGGAAAAGTTACATGGTAAGCTTTTTCACGCGAGCTGCGGAAGAAGAGAAAGTTTGCACCGGCGTTAGTAGTGCTGGCGACGGAGGTGGCCGTGTGGCTCAGCAGGGTAGAGAGTGGCTATCGGACAAAGAGGGTAAGCTTTTTGACTTGTCTTTCATCAGACTCCGGAGCTGCATCACAGATGAATCTTGGACACGACGCACATGCAGTGGCCTACGAGACTTACACCAGCCACGGATAGTCAGATCACTTGACCCGGCCAGAGCTTCCTTTCTCTTTTTTTCCTTCCTTAGTTTTCTTCGGCCTTTCCTCAGAGCAAGGAGAATAGCCCTGATAGGCGAAGCTGCTCGGCTGACAACGTGTTGTATTACATACACTCTGAGAAAGAGACCCAACGAGACCTGACCAAACACAACAATGCCGCCTCTCCGCCTCAACAGCTTCCCACAGCTCCCATTCAGCTCCATTGCGTTGACCATCAGTAGCCCTGTTCGGCAACAGCGCCCAGGCATATCGTAGGCCGACGACGACTGGACTTAGGAGGGCTTTTGAAAGCCCGTAATGTCCAAAAATTCATCCATAGCAGCCCTCCAATCGAGTGTGCCTTTCTGGTAGTCGGCGTGTGTCGTGGGATGTTTATACCAGAGTCTTTGAAATTGATCGGCGAGTATTTTGCCCAACGACCATTTTTTTGTGCGTCTGGGCGGAGGTTCGTCAGGCAACGGACTGGCCGTTACCAGCGGCATGACCGCAAGAATCATTATCGCCAAGAGGGCGACATAGCGAATATGGAATCGCATCGTATGTAGAGGTTGATGTCAGGAGACGATCGTCAGATGATTATTTTGTGGCCGAGAGGTGAAGACTTTGTCGAATGCCCGTCGACGAGTCTTGGGCGGGGATACCATGGTATTAATAGTCATGTCCGGCTTCCCCTGACCGAATAAAGTTGCTGCCGTCAGCTCGATGATGGACTCGATTCTGCCGGAAAAAGGTTGCGGGCAACAGCTCCATGACGGAGTCGAAAAGGCTGTCCTTGTTGCGTGATGCACACAATTTCTTGACGAAGAGTCTCCTTGCGTAAATGAGAAGCAGTGCTCATAGACTTTATATTGAATAGATGGAAAGCTTCCATACATTCAATATCCACAGTCTCACAACCGAAGCGCCCCCCCCCCCAAGAAAAAGGGGGGGAGGGGAGCTATTTCTGCGCATGATCCGTCCTCTCACCCTTGTTGAACCATATCTTGTTTCCCGAAATCATAGATTCCTGAAGGGCGGCGGCGATCCTGACGGCAGCAACCGCCGTCTCCAGCTTGACCGGGACGGGCTTGTCGTCGAGGCAGCAGTCGACGAAGTCGACCGCCTCGGTGGTGAAGGCGTTCTTGAAGCGATCCCAGTACGTCTGGGGCACCTCGTGGCGGATGCCTCCCGGCTCGTGGAGGCGGACCAGGTTGGCCGTGGGCTGGGAATTGACGGCGAGCTTACCCTTGGTGCCGATGATCTCCGTCGTATCCTCCTGACCGGCGGCCATCATGCGTGAGCAGTACAGGTGAGCGATGCGGCCGTCTGTAAATTCGATGAGGCCTACGGCGTTGTCTCGGTCGTTGAATTTGCGCAGGTCGGGCTCAACAGCGGTGATGCCAACGGCGCTGACGGAGCGCACCTTTTCGTCCGTGTCCTCGCCGAAGAACCACAAGGCCAGATCGACATCGTGAATGGAGCAGTCGACAAAGATGCCGCCGCTAAACTCGGCATAGGCGACGAAGAAGCCCGACGGATCCAGCATGTCGCACGTCTGACTCCGGAAGACGGACGGACGGCCGATGAGTCCGGCCTGGGCCTTGGCGTGAGCGTCACGATAGCTCTCGTCGAAGCGGCGAGAGAAGCCACACATGACCTTGAGGTCGGGACGACGAGCGGCGGCATCTACGACTGATTGTGACTAGAGGAAAGGAACAAGAGGAAGAGTCAGGAGAGAGAAAATCAAATCGAAAGACCCCAAAGAGGAGGGGCGGGCTCTCACCACCGAGGCCGTCGTCGCCAACGGCTTCTCGCACAACACATGCTTGCCCGCGTCGATAGCAAGCATAGACTGCTCGGCGTGTACAGCCGTCGCCGAGGCCACACAGACTGCCTCGAGCCCCGGATGAGCGACGAGTTCTCGAAAGTCTTCGTATACGGCCACGCCCGCCAGATGCTCGCGAGCCCATTCCCGCTCACTGGCATCAGGCGTCGACACAGCCACGAGTTCGGCGCGTGGAACGGCCTGGAGATAGTTGAGGGCATGCCGCTTGCCCATACGGCCGAGGCCGGCGACACCAATCTTGAGCTTTGTCGTCGTCATGCCGTCGGCGTATGCTTTTTTTTTTATATTATTATTAT